>JAYKAV010000123.1:833717-836217 GCA_035582835.1 Phoebastria nigripes
AAAAAAAAAATTCCGCGTTTTGCTTTCAAAATTTGGAGGGAAAATCCGAGTTGACAAGTAGCGAGAAGCAGCTCGGGGCGGGGGGGGGGCGGAGAAGGGGGGGGGAGAAAACCAGGCTTGAACATTCACCAAGCAGCACCCGAACAGGCAGCTTTAATGAAAGCAATCAAGCCTCTGAGCTAATTCAAAGACAGACATCTAACATGCTGATTTTAATAAGCTTTTAAAAGGCAATCTCTAACTTTTAGAAGTCGCTCTTTTTAATTTAATTGGGGGGTTTTTTTGGTTCATATATTGCCAAAACAAACACAGCCACTAAAATATGTTTTCAATACGTATAAGTAGCATATCTAGACAATGTTTTAAATTAGCCCTGTATTTTGGGGAGGGGGGGGGGTGGAAAGAAAGAGGCTTACTTCGGATGAGTTGAAGGTATTTTCCAAGCAGGGCTCGTCACGTCAAAATAGTACCTTTATATTCTCGTCCCTGCCTTTATGAATCCTCCCGTGTGGATGTATGGATGTCTCTTTACCTATAGGCTTCTTCAGAAAACAACCCTCTCGGAGATACACAGGTTACTTTCTGAGAAGCAGAGGAGAAAAAAGGCAGAGAAAATACAGTACTGTTTAGCTTTTAACCTTATGATACCATTAAAGAGATCATTACGGATTTATAAATGGAGGATAAACACTATAAAGTTTAGAGGGCCCTTTACTCAAGGCACTAACCGCAATTTTTATATCTGGCAAGAAGAAGAAAAAGAGACTTACCTTTTTTTAAAAAAAACAAAAATCCCCCTCTTACTAGGTTATACGGCTTTGGCACTTACAGATGTTAGAGCAGACAAGTGTCGGATTTCCCGATGTCAAGCAGATTTCCTAATTTTTCATAGACTTCTCCTGTTGCATTTTTGGCCCGATGTGAGAGCCCTCAATTTAATTTGTGGGGCTAGGCGCTAGAAATCGGGATATACGTGTGCTTTAACGAACCCTAAAACCTGACAGGCAGCKCTCTGGCAGCCCGCAGTTGCCCCAAGCTCAGGATTTCAAGAGTTAATAAAAACTTGGTTATATTAGGAAGGCTTTCTTTTTGCAGCCCAGGTTTGTAGCAGCATAATTATGTTCAACCGCTGTTGTTTGAAAAGGGCAAACAGCATCTTAGGCACAGAACAATGAAATTACAGCTGAGATTTAGGTTAGCAAAAGCCGTCTTCTGCAGCCTTTTATGATTCATTATTTCCCATTAAATACAGTATTAGAAGTGTACACCAGATAGCTCATGGTTGCTGCGCTCAGAGCACATTATCTATATTACACAGGTCTGGGGAGCAGAATTAGAAAACTTTGGGGGAATGAGCAATATGTGTTTGCTGATAGAAGTACCATATGGCTCATCTTCCTCAATTGCTTTCATTGCGACTCTGATGCTGGAGAAATTAAAGTTTTATTTGATGTGGCACAGCTTAATGAACTGTCTTCTGTTAGGAAAATTGAATATGTTTCCTGTTATTTGAGCACAGAGCCCTCATGGTTTTGGCTGATGAGGGATGCATTATGTATTGTTTATTTAGCATTTTGAAAACAAAAGCAGATATTGGAGGTAAAATTGATTACTGCAGGATGCGTTATATAATCACATTTTTCTTTCTTTCTTTCTTTAATTTACGGCCCTGCCTATTATTTTTATGACAGCGTTTTTCTGGTGTCTCCCCCCACTCCCCAAAAAAACCAGGGCAGGGGTGTTGAGGCAAAGTATATGATCTCTGCTTTGTTTAAAAGCAGCACGATAATTTTTAAAGCTTAGGGAAGGACGCAAAAGAAAAAAAAGTGCACTTACACGTGTATTAACCTGCAGGCCCAGTGGCTGCCGTGCCGTCGGTCTGGGGATGCTCGAGGACCGCGCGTGCACCGGGCTGTGTCGTTTCTCCGTCCTAGCTAGAGGACACAAAGAAGGGAACATCCAGACTTCAGTAACCAAACACCCCAAATCTCACATTTCTAAATATGCCGGAGAGAGTTAATTGCAAAATGTTAATGCCTGGAGGGGAGGGGGTGGCTATAAACGGGGAGGATATAGGAAAGCGTCGGGTGGAGCAGGGCCCGCGTTACCTGGTGCTGCAGCGTCCGTCGTTTATCTGCAGCAAGAAAGAAGTTATTGAGGGAAAGACGGCTCAGATAAAAGGCAACGCGTGGTTTTGGCTTTGTTTTATAGCATACACAGAGGCACGCACGCTAAGGTGTACGTGCCCTACCCATACCATTGGGGTGGTTTTTCTCTGTTAGTAGCCGTAAGTCCAGCAACAGAAAGGGCTGCCTGTGCTAACCCCCCTTCTCCCCAAGTTTGTGAGCAGAGAAGCGTATTTAAAACTCTGAAATTGAAAGGCAAAAAGCGTCTCTGAAGTATGTTATTCTTATTAATTCTACTTCTACTTGTTGGAAATCCTGCCCCGTGACACCCTCTGCCTTTTGGTGTTATTGATCTCCCAGAAAAAGGGGCGAGC
>JAYKAV010000123.1:838717-1006662 GCA_035582835.1 Phoebastria nigripes
CCTCCTGGTGCAGCAGTCGGTGATGCCCCACGCACAGGGCCGCCGGAGGCACCCCTCTGCCTTTACGCCGGCTGTAGGGTCTCTGCAGCTTTTTGCCCCCTTGAGCTATTGCAATATGAGCTGAATTATCTTCACCAAAAATATTATTTCTTCTAGGAAAGGAGGTTCTGCCACTGATCAACCAAGCGGAGGTTTGTTTGCCGCTGCGAAAGACCGCTGCTAACGAGGCTTTGCAAAGAGGCAGCGTTATTTGTCAGAGCCTATCTATTTTAAAAAAAAAAAAAAAAAAAAAAAAAAAAAAAATTACAAAAACTCCCCCCTTTGTGTCCTGCAACTGGTGCGCATGGGAGGACGCCCACGCTCGGTGGAGATTTGCTGCCAATCGCACCCTGGCACCGCTGAGAAAGGGGAATATTTTACACCGTCGCAGCAGCCGGGCTTTGCTCGCCCCGGCGTTTCAGGGATGCTCAAAGCACAGGTTCGGGGCGAGCGCATTACACCCTGCCTGACCCAGCGCCATCCGCTCCGCATCCTTCACAGCTCATCTTATAACAGCAATAATTTCCCCTTTATTGGTCTTTACACTCAGGTAATGACTACCTGGGGCACGAAGCACCTCGGGGGCTGCTTTAGGCCCTCTGCCCCCCCCCCCCCCCGTAGCCAGTCCCTATCCGATTGGCAAAACCTCCCACCGAGTCACCAATTCATCATTTTATTAGCTGTAACGATGTGGTTTGGTCCACGTAAATACCTGCGGGCGCCGCCTCGCCCCTTGATTTGCTCCCCGAAGGAGCCGGTCCGAATCATCGCTGCCGAGAAATTTCATCAGCGGCGAATAAATCTGCCGAATTCGAGTCTTTCATTTGTAACCATTGGGCTCAAACGCATAATTTAGCCAAATTATCAGCCGCCTCCATCTTCCCAGGGAACGAGTGCAAACAACGTTTTAGGAACAGACATCTAAATTTAGTAGGGTTTTGAATAATTGATAGGCTGGTGTGACAGAAGATAGAAACTTATGTTTCTAATCATCCCAAAGCATTTCTCCTTCCCTCCCACCCCCCGAAATGAAGTCACTTTGTTTGCAGTTAAATATACGGAAGATGTCCACTTAACAAGTATAAAATTGTGATAGCATTAAGAGGTTATCCGCGGTAATAAAAAGCRGGGAACATGCCTGGGAATGTGATCTGTAAGGCAGATAATTTTTAAGGATGGGGCTTGTCCTTGCTTTGTCTGGGGAGAGGCACGTTAGCGATCCCAGGAGGAGGGGGGGAAAAATAACGCACGTTTCCAAATGAAGATATTTAAAATGTGTAATGTATTCCGGCGTGTTACTGTAAGCTGCCGTTTGATGTTTTTCCTATAAAGCCTAAATTAAGCCTCCTAGGAATGGCTGTGTATCTCCTGCTCCTAGCTGCATCGAAAAACAAAATACATTTTAAATGGCTATATTACCAAGACTCCGGTAGACTTTAACACACGAGCATAATCGTTCCTCCCTCTATTTTCTCCCTCCGTTCCTAAACGCAGCCCCAGCGTCCAGATAACCCACCTTTAAATTTCAAGCTCATTTGAAATGTAAACTTTTAGCAAATAAGCGATGGCTCATGGAGCTGGATCGCCGCAGTGACTGGCAGCAAATTCCTTTTTCTCCCTCCCTCCCCTCGGCGTAAGGGGTTTGAAATACCCATCAGTGTCAAAAGAAACTGCGCAGATCGCTGCTGCTCTAAATAAGGCAGAGCAATGTTCAGAAAAAAACCTCCCCCCCCCACCCCCAAAAAAAATTTCTCTTGATGGATTAAAACGACATTTCTGTACCATGTCAGTATGGATGACAAAGCGTCATGTTTTGCATYATTTCGAAAAGACACTCTTCAAACAAATTTGGTGTATAAACAGGCAGCAGGCTTTTGTTTGAAACATTTAAGATCAAAAGTTAGGGGAAGAACAATTAATATTGCCTATTAAAATCCCCTGTTATTGTTAGAGATACATTTTGTGGTTACTGACTATAAATAAAAGCAAAGGAACAGAGCCACGGTTTCTCACCACTGCAAATGTAAAAAGGCAATTTCCAGCTTCCCCCCCCCCCCTCCAAGTTGCTCTTAGATGTGTTTGCTGAATAAACGGGATTAACTGTATTTAAAACAAGAGATAAAGAACAGCTTTTTATTACGCTGAACAGTCTGCAGGGTTTCCATGCTCCTCTGAATGCACTTCATGCCTGGAACAAAATACTCATATCTTACCTTTTTTAATGCCACTGTATAGAATAAGCAAAATAACCTGGTGATAATACAAACATGGAATCAATAGAGAATGGTAAAAAAAAGGGCATTTTTACCATTTCTGTTTCTGGCCAAATGCTGGAGTGATTTTTTGTTTGTTTGTTTGTTTGCAGCAGGATGAGAAACCAGGGAGGAAAGTATTCATTTCGCTGAAGGAGCTTTCCCCTTTCCTTTGGCTGCAAAAACTCACCGAGCGCTGTTAATATAAAACTAATGGCGAGAGTGCGATCCGAAGAGCCAGCCTGCTATCAGCTGAATTTCAATGGAGGCTTTCTCAAAAAATAGGTACAAAGAAAAGAATTTAGACAAATTTGCCTCTTAACCTTTAAAGATTTCCTGCCTATTCCAGTATGTCCTTTATTACATTAATTTTTTATTTAAATTACGCCATTAACTGGATATGAATTTATCAAGAATACATATATTGATTTATAAAACAGTATCATTAATTATTATAATAGCTAGATGTAGCTGATATTACAAAGCCATTTAAAGGTTTTTAATATAACTTGGACATACATAGATAGATAGACATTATGGACAAGACTACAATTTAAACTGGCTACCAGCAGTTAATGAAATCCTTGATTTATCTTCTCGTTTAGAGATTGATTATATTGTTGCTTTGTAAAACTATTTATTTTATGCCATTTTTCAAAGGATGTCTCAATAAAAGAAAAAGAGAAATAAAATATCCAGTCAAGTCTGAAAGCATATTTTGGTTTATACTTCCTTTTTTAATGCTGCTGCTGCTAATTTATTACAAGTTTGGAGACTTGTCACCTTCATGAAGAATTGGCTTTCTTGATAGTAGCTCTGTTTGCAAATGCACAATTTCATATATTTGGATTAAAAAAAAAAAAAAAGAAAGGAATAAAAAAAAGAGGCTGTCTTCCCAACAACATCGTGTTTATTTCCTAAACCAAAACCCAACAAAATGCCTTTCTGGCATAGATTTCTCAGGCATATTTTTTGTTTAAGCTGTGGAAAAATGGGACTTACCCTAGTGCTGCAAAGCAGTCAGTCATGGAGAACATTTTGATTTAAAATGCAATCTGAAGAGGAGAAAAGGGGAAAAAAAAAAAAAAAAAAAAAAGGGGAAAAAAAAAAAAAAAAAAAAAAGGAGGAATGATATAAACAAACAGTACACCGCTTTCAAGTTACTCCTAAAATGTTCCTAGCTTAACTAATACATTGAAAGTTTAAATCTTTACACATTGTTCTTGAGGGGCTATGTCTCTTGACTCTTTATTTATATCACTTATTCTTGTCTGGCAACATATGTTACCGATTTATTATAGTATTTTTTTACTGTTAGCCAGACAAATGTAAGGGCTAGCTGAGGAGGGGTAGTTGCATCTGATGAGTTTAACAATTGCAGGGCATCCTTTAGGGGTAGCCAATGGGCTCTTTTGAAGCTATAATACTCACCATTAACCATTTTCATGCTGACATATTTTTATTGTTGAAGTTAGGGCTTCCCCTGTCGTCAGCCTCTTTTGTTTTCAATGGCTTCGCAAGCAAATCAAACGGGGTGGCTGAAAGCCGTTCATCCAGCAAAGGCTTTCGTAGGCGTCTTCAGCCACGCTCTTATAGCTTGGCATATAAATCCGCATAGTGTCGTGTCCCCCCCCAGTTGAATAAAGAAAAAGGCATGCGGAAAATAATACTTAAAAAATCTAATTCTGTAATGCATGACAAATGCAAACAAATACTAACCATAGGCAGTCAGATTTCTCAGTGCCATTACTGACACCAAAAGGTAACAGGGAGGAAGACTTTTCCTGTCAAAGCAAAACCCCCCAAATTCTTATTTTAAATGGACGCACCAACAGCAGAGGGAGAAGTTGCGAGGACACGTAGGTGTCGCGTTTTACACGTGGCATTTTTAGGTGACCCATTCTGGAGTAAAAACTTGAACTCTCCCCACCTTTCGCTTCCTACTCATCTTCTGTCCTGTCTCCTTGTTGGATGCCAACAAGTTCCTGCAGCTCCACTGGAAACTGTACCCCCGTTGGCTGTTTCACTGCCGGACCCCCAGCTTGAGCTTCTGGGAGCCAACAGGTTCCTACAAGCCACGGGGACGTAATTCCTAACATAACACCACAATCACAATTTCCAGCCTTTCAGTGCTAGATCAGACCATTACACCTACCAGCATGTCCTACCATAGATGAGATGCCCATCATGGGATGCTCAAGAGCCCTGCTCACCAGGATCACCAAAGGAGACTGTAGGGCACGCTCCAAATTTTCTGCTGTTGGGAATTCTGTCAGACCTTTGGGATAGGAGACAGCTCAGAAAAGTTGGTTTTCATTTCTCTTGCATCTTCAGGGAACGGGGGAAGAGGCTGTGTAAAGCTAAGACGAGACCACAGGTTCAGAGCAGTGATCTTCTACTGGGGAAAAAGATACAGCAAGCGGTGTTTCAGGTGGAATATGCGGTGGTTTGGGCAGAATAAATATGGGAATTGCAATTAAAGTCACCGGGCTCCCTTGAAGGGCGAGGTTGGGTTGGTGGATCAAGGCATGTCTCCCAATAGCACTAGTGGGTCCTTGACAAATACTACGCAATACAGTTTTTACTGGGAGAAGAGGGAAAGACAAGTGCTCACGTGTTTTTTTGTTTTGACTTAATAACGGTTCAGTTGTCCTGGGATAATTTGTTTGGTGTTTAAATTAAAAAAAAAGGTCGAACTTTCCCTCTACTTATCATAGGGGATATTGAGAAGAAACTGAACTTCCTAAAGTAGGTCTGGATTCAGCAGCGTGCAAAAAAACTTGCACGGAAATGAAGATTTTTCTTTCTGTTCACTTTTCTATCACATGAAGCTAGTCTAACTTCCCCCCCCCCCCCCCCAAATTACATTTTAATTGTACTTTGGCTGACCTCCTGCAGATTTGCAACCCAAAGTGTTGGGAAGCAAACCCAATTTGGAAGCAAATCTCACCCTCCTGAAAACCAAAGGAATGGGCGCACCAGGACTCCTATAACTGAGGGTTTGGAGTCTTGACTTTTCCCACTTCCGAAAGGTTTTATTTAGGCAGGTGTCACTAGCGTCCTGGGCAAATATCAAACATTCAGTGGCATTATCGAAGCTTGGAGTGTGTGGATTATTACCTATTTAATTTTCTATTGTAAGGACATTGCTGGCAACTTCATAATTAAGCTAGTAATCTCCCTTAAATTTGTTTATTCCCCCCAAACCTTTTTTTTTTTTTGGCTGGGGAGGGAGGAACAGGGAGCGTGGCTCGGTCCCTCAATCACTCTCTTTCTGTTTTGTCCATCACCTTGGTTTCTTTCCCCTGTTTTTGACCTGCACTTTTTCTGGATCAGACACTGGCAGGTTGAGAGGTAATAAGAACCAGATGGACATAGTGCAGAAATTGCCCAAATGGGTACGAGAATGTGGGGAGCTGTCAGGCATGGAGAGAAGCTGGAATTTTTCAGCAATAAAATGGGATTTATCGCCACTCTACCACAGTCATTGCCGACAACCGTTTACCTTGACAGAAACCCAATTCCAATAGGCCACGCCGATGCAGATTTTTTTTTTTTTTTTTTTTTTCCCAAAGAGTGATGATTGGTATTTGTTCTAAGGCTCAAATGGCCTGCACTAAAGGTGAAGCATTAGGCCAAAGTCCTGTATTCCCTACTGAGGCAAATGAACCTGCTAAAATAAGTTCCTTCCACAATAGCTGTGTAATTGAAACCAGAAAGTGAGAGAATTTGATAAATTGCTTGACCCTGAAGGAATGTTAAGGTCATAAATTTTCATTGCATTTTTTTTGCTTCTTTTTTAGGAAAGAAAGAAAAAAAAAAAACCTCTTTTTTTTTTTTTTAATATATATATTGATTATGTTTAGTATTTGTCTCCGAATTCCAGCTAGCTTCCAGATCATTAGCCATCCTCTCCCCCATAGGCAACTATTACAAGGTTTAGAGCATTCCTACCTACACCTTCCTAGGAGGGCTGAAGGACACAAAATATTCACAAATGGCAGCACTTACATACTACCGCTAAGGAATCTGCCACATAAAGCACTAACAACCTGAAACGGAGACTTTAGCAAGTGCAATCCCTTTAGAAAGACGAAATAAATAAATAAAAGAAAAAAAACAGTACTGTATTTGAAGAATGATGGAGTAAAAAAAGGTCTGCAAATCATTTACAGGGAATCAAACATTTATTGCTATTCTTACCTTTTTTTTTTTTTTGCTTGCTTTCCTTACTTAGAAGTGGCGTTGCCTTTTACTTGAAAAAGGACGATCAGTATTTTATTGAATAATATGTACAGATGTCCCTTCAAGCTCAAAAGACACAAACAAACCCCAAACCCCACAGTATCTTATCGTGGAAATACACACCTCAAGAATAAATAAATAAAATAAAATAAAGAAAAAGGATGAGAAGGATTAGGAGACTAACCAGCATGCAAAACATCCAGCCATGCTCCCCTCTCTGTGCTTGCAACCATCAATAAATACAGCCATGCTAAAATAACAGGCTAAGAAGGAACAGAGGGGAAACATAGAAGTATTTTGGGTTTGTCTATGGGGTTTTTTTCCTGCAGTAGCAAAATTTACTTCTTTAACTGTAGCAGCTTCTGCTTCACAACTGCTTGAAATGCGCTATCATATAGTAACTGCTTTTTATAATCTGGCTGCTTTCCCCCCGGCTTTGAATATAACATTTCAGAGGCAAAAGTCTCATTGTCGCACTTCAATAAGGCGTTACATTTTACATAGCCATACATACTTAACCCAACATGAAGCGAGTTAAATAATCATTAGCGCAGTAACCCATTGCTATCAAAAACTTATTGGTCCTCTAAATTTTAAATTAATGGCCTGTCTCCCTTCTTCTCTGTGTGTGTGTGTGTGTGTGTCTGGTTTTCAGCCACCTCAGTGCAAAGTTGTAGACGTTTTATCAGCACATATTAGATGATTTGCATTATTGACATTTCAATTTAAAAATAAAAAAAAAAGCATAGGAAAAAATAGTTCCTACTGAGTTGGTTCATCCCTAGACCCCTGATTCTTAAGTAACTTTTTTGAGTGTTAATTAGCAGCCAATATTTGACAAACTAAGAAATGCACTCTGCTCCTCTCCAGCCAGGTTGTTCTAGCTTAAATAAGTTTCCTTAAGAAAGCATGAAAAAAAGAAGCTCAAGAAAAAAAAGAATTGAAACGATACCCCCATAAAATCCTAGCAAAAAACTCCATAATTTATACTCACTTTTTCTTTTTGGAGAAGTTAAATAAAACTACGGTGGGGTGTTTTGTTTTGTTTTGTTTTTGCTTTTTGAGGGACTTTTTTTCCCCATAAAATTTCTGGCCCAAATCTCCTCTTTCCTTTTTATTTCTTTGAGTCCCAAAGTAATTTCTAGGTTTTTTAAGACAGTTACTTATCCAGAGAATGAAGGAGTATCAGCTGCGTTTCAATTAGAGAAGGAAAAAAGATAAAGACTTGGAATGTAACCGAAAAATGCAAAGTGACATATTAGGATGAGAATTTTCATCTGTTGCTGTATAAATATTTTAATAAAAGTTCTAAAATAATGTGTCTGCCTCCTGCTCCATAAAAGAGAGGAGATTATGAAGTGCAAATGATGCAGCTTAGATGTATAGATCCGACTGGGATTTTTCACCATTAAAGAGTCTCTCCGTGCCTCTCCTCCAGAAGTTGGTTTTAGAGCCGTTTCAGACCCCAAAAAGTATAAATCTCATAAGTATAAATAAAAGATGACCAGTGAGCGGCTTCAATCACTAATATTTTTTGCAAACTAACGTTCAGCTGATGCAACTCGATTTTGTTTTGCATCGCATTAGTGTCACAGCGGCAATGACTGGCCTTTATTCACCAACCCTTTGAGTCAGCACTTTGAGACATCTTTCAAATTAGGTCATACTGCAAATTTGCTGCTGATACAAAGGTTGATTAAGAGAGCTTCACAATTTTAAAGGGATGTCGTGTGAGAAGAATTAAAGTCTAGATGATAGTTCCAGGAAATGCGAGGGCCCCTAACTACGTGGAAATAATGTATGGGCTCTATGGGGAAAGAACATATTTCCTCAGAGCACTTGAAGTAATACTCATTTACAATTTAACCGAGTCCTCCCCCCTGTTATGGAAGAAATCGTATGATGTGTCTCGAAAACAAGCCATGAATTACAGTGCAGAGGCAGCGAGATGAGCCCTGTTCTCCTGTCGCCAAAAGTCAGTTCCCTCCTCTCCTCTCCTTTGATCTTCTTGGGAAAGACCTATTCCTCCCCCCTCCACCACCGAAGCATCTCGGCTCCTGCTTTCCCCCCATAAAAAAGACCCCATGTCGCAACAGGACCCTTCACCCATCATGTAGCAACTCAAAGGCGAAGCCGAGCTGCCGTGTAAACCTCCCTGGAAGAATTGGAGGGGATGATCAGAAGTGACCACCAACCACGGTGGCCAGGGCCAGGCTTGCAGACAAGTCCAAGCCCAATTTAGGCATCTTAATGAAGTGGCCAAATTTCCCCCCCCCCCCAAAGTGCAGAACTGGCAGCAGCATCTCGTGCTCCGGGATCTGAGCACGCAGGAGAAAGGATCTTGAAGGGAGCTGCTGGCTGCCAAGCGCTTCTGGAAATCTGGCCGCTTCATTTTTGATGGCTAAGTGGGAAGCAAGATGAATAATCTTTTTGAAGGGAAGGCTGCCATTTGTTGGGAGGTCAGACCCAAACCTAACATTTTTGTGGCACTCGGGGATTTTTATTTTCCAAACTTTCTCTCTTTGCAGGGAATAACAACTCATGAGGAGCTGAGAGTTCCTCTTAATTGGATGTAAAGTGGATAAAAGTCAACTGCCAGCTTCGTTTTGGTTTAACTCTTTGGCCCACTTGACGAGGCAAGAAGCTGTTATTACCGTTGAGTTTGCCTAATGCGTCGATGCTCAGGATGGGGGAAAAAAAGGAAGGATTTTGGCTGCAGCTGTGCTGAAAGCAGCCTTTAACTCTCCTGCCAGTGAAACTAGAGTCCCCCAAGTTATCTCTTCTACGTTCAGGAATATTACCATGATTTAAGTGTATAGCAGCAGTGAAATAAAACATAAACAATTTAAAACTGGAGCCCGAAGAGAGATTTCTTGTGGTATGAATAGCCATGAAAGCCAGAAAAATGTTTCACGTCCCCTTTTGTATTYCCCTTCATTTCTTTGCAGCAGAGTCCCTGAACTTACATTTCTACTGTGGGCAGCTGACTTTATTTCGTGTTTTTGATGTTATGATCACCCACAGACCTTTCCGTTCTCCATATGTTTCTGGATTCGGTCACTTCACCCACAGCCCTCCCTGACAGTACAACACCTCAAATCCCTCCGCGTGGCAAAGCCTATTTTATTCCCAGTCACTTTCAATTTGCCTCCGGTGTTTCTCCGAAGGGTTTAGCTGAATGTGATTTCTAGGACCAAAAGCAAAGGAGGGGGAAAGTGGCAGGCCACAAATGAGAAGGTGGCCTGTGCCACTGCCAGGAGTCACTGGAAGTGGGAGTTTTGAAGAGAACTGAAATAGGACCGTGAGCTTGATTTCAATATTTCGAGCTATGTTCACACTTCAGTTCCCTTAACCCTGTTCTACCAGGCAAGAGAAAAATTGACATTAAATACTAAAACCATAAGTAGTAAATGAGATTTAAAGATGGGAACAACAGCAAAAAAAAAAAGGTGTATGTCTACCGAATCAGCCCAAACCCCTCTGCAGACCTAATTCGGTAGCGTCCCCCCACCTCCGGTCCTGCAGAGCTCAGCAGGAGCTGCACGGAGGTAGCTGCTGCTGCTTCTGGTACTCCTGCCCCTCTCCAGCATCCATGAATCAGGCAAGAAAGGAAATGAACTCATGCCAGAGTGACTTAAACCAATTGTGGGAAAACAAATTGGGGGTTCCTTTAAAAAATAAATAAATAAATAAATAAAATCCTACTGCCTTTTGAGTCTTTGTGGGGACACTGAGAACATGCTTCCAAGCTCTTTTGTTCTGCCCTAAGGGATGGAAAGCTGCTCTTAATACAAGAAAACAAAGCCCTCCACTGCCACTACCAACAAAAAAAAAGCTGAAACGCTTATGAACACTTTGCTCCAGGCGCTGTGGCAGTAAGGAAAAATCATTGCGACCATCACAAGACTTGGCAACACCAGGGCCATGCCAGCAGAGCGCTCTTCCCCATTACTGTAAATCACAGGCTGAGCCCAGTTTGTTGCGAAACATCCAATTGTGGCTCCTTGAATACGATAAATAAAACCACCGTCCCTCGGTGCACTTGACTAGCGTTTGTGGAAGCGAGGGGAAAATTCACACTTCTGCCCAGGGTCAGGACAGAGGCCAGCTGATGCTCCAATGTAGCTCAGTGGGGACAATTCACGAAGAGGAGCTGCAAATAAATACGGGACTTTGTATGCCTCCATCCCCATTTGCACAATTGCTACAGCTGAGACAACCACTTTATTCATTTTAAGCATTGCAGTATCGAGTATTTTGAGAGACTGGGGTAGGGCTTATTTTGGGGTTGGGTGTTGGGGTTTTTTTCCCCGATAGCAATGTCCACGCTTGGACCAAAGCCAAACACACACCATCAAAGAAAAGTTGAAGTGGTCCCTGGGCTGGGGTGATGCTGAGGCAGGTCATGGGGAGTAACATTCACCTTAAGCCAGGGAACCAAAARCCCATATTACAGCTACCAGCCCTTGAACGCGTGCTCTCAGTGCTGCAGGGCCCTGCTTCAGCCCAGCAAGGATGGTATTGCTCAAGCCTTTCCTCTGGGAATACTTCAACAGGCACATTTAAAACTCAGCTTCTGCAAGCTATCAGCCACCGGCCCTYGTGCCAGGAAAATTCACACGGACGCTAATGGAAACAGGACACAAACAGGGAGCAGAGCTTGCATGGGTTTAGATCAAACTGTGCCCGTATTTCGTAGGGTTGCTCCTGCCCCGCTGTTGCTTTGCCTCTATTTTCTGCCACGCAGGGACCCGGCAGAGGGGCAGCGTGATAGAGCCAGAGCCAAAACAGCTCTGTAAATAAGACCAGCTCTGAAACCTGCCAAACGATCCTTGAATAYGGCAGGCAGTATACCACAGGGCTCATTTCCTACAGATCTTGACCAAAAACATTCCAAAATAATCAATTCGAAGCCCTCTTCTTACTTAGAGCTGCTCTCCTTTTGTGCATACCAGATCAGCTGAATATTTATAGAAAAGGTTGGAGGTCAGACCGTTTCATTCACCGCTCYGGCCCCCTTGGCCGGCTTTCGTGCGGTCGGGTCACCAGCTGGCAGGTAGCACCTCTCCCTGCCGCACCGGGAGTGCAGCATCCTCCGAGCGCCAGCTGGCTTTCGGGGACACCGGTGGTGAGAGACCCATGGTAAACCAAGTCCGTCTGACCCCCAGAGTCACTGAGCTGAAATTTAAATGGGCCCTCGCATGGTGATATTTAGGCAGGGCTTTACTTTGCAGGGGATAAAATCCATATTTTAAATCCTTTTCTTCTTTCCCATCTCTTTTCTCTGCCCCATCAGCTTCACAACTCCAAGTCCCCTTTGATATGATTGCTCCCACCAAGCCATATGGGCCAGAACCCCATATACAAATCTCTACAATATGCCCTACATCTTCACCAATAGATCTCGCCTGGAAATAAGCTTAAACTTCATATAAGATGAGGAAGAGCCAAGTGGTTAGGGACAGCCAGTTTGCTCCACCAGCTCCATTGAGCAGATGAGAAAAAGCACCTAATTAGCTAAATTTATTAATATGCTGCTTTTTTTTTTTTTTTAGAAAGGATACAGCTACATTATAGAGGTGAAACATGACTTTTGATGATCAAGCAAGCAGTGATTAAATAAGGTTAATCCTCATTTTATATGCTAATAGGATATTTATAATCTCAACTGCATATCCAATTTAGCTATTTTATTTTCTGTTGTTAAGAAAGTATTTCTTATTAGCGAAAGAGAATACCCCTACGTTCACTGCAGATGCTATTTTAATTGGGCTCAAGTGCATTGTGTGTAATTAGTCCACTTCTCTAATATTTCATCTATAATTACACCATGAACAATGTGCTTAAATTTCAGAAAGGCTGCCAGTTTAATTTTTTTTTTTTTTTTTTTTTTTTAAAATAAAACTGCTAATTAATTGGTGACTCTTCCCACGGACAAACGATTCGTATTGTAGCCCAGCCCCAGGGCTCTCAAAGGACCATCTTTTCAGAAGTTTGAACACCTTGTTTTGACACGCCGCCTCTAATCCGATAAACACGAAAGCACCTACGCCACCCACCTGGCTTCACCAGGACCACCATTACAAACCTCCTCCTGAGGTACCACAGGGCAGGCGTGACTTCAGTAGCAATTTTAGACAATGCCGGCTATTGAGAACAACCAAAGAGAATGAAACAACTGGATGTTGTTTCATCTCACCCACCTAATAAATTGTCTCCGTCATTTTAGAGGGGACAGCGATGTGGCTGGTAGGGGAGGTTTCCCATTTTCCATCACAGCGGCCCAGCACCATAACAGAGAAAAGAGAAAGAAACGGCACCGAACGCAGCGCAGGTGAATGTGTTGTGACCCTATCAGCAGGATTGAAAGGTCAGCTCTAAAATACATCCTCCTGAAGATGTCAGGACAAGGTGCTGCTCGGAGGCTAGAGATCAAGCTGAGCTCTCTTAGAGGAAGGTAGCATAATGTGCAAGACAGCGCATGGGGGAAATGTTTCCCTCTGTAAAATACCTGCATTAATTTCACTGGCTGCACACTGTGCTACCAAGCTTAGCGTCTTTCATGGAAGATCAAATGGAAAACTGAGGATACAGCAGTAGGACACAACGGTGGCCCTAAAAGTAGAAGAATCTTCCCCCTGCCACACTTCCACTTCCCCTAAATGGCAGCAAACCACTAGGCAACAAACACACACGTATATATTTTGATATATGTGCACAAATTCATACCTGGTCATGTCGAGCGTGAAGGATCTTCATCTCATGCTCTGCAGACAACAATTTTGTAAACGCCGTTTCATAGCTTTGCTCAGGCTTTCCTTCTGGCAGGGCAGCTCCACCTCAGGTAGCCCCAATCCAGCCCAGAGTTTAGTAGGGAAACTGCAGCGACCTTGAGGTTACCTGTCCCACTGCTGCCCCAGCAAACTGTCACCGCCGCCCATGCCCATCCTTGGTTAGCCCATCGCGGGGCTTGCAGTCAAAGGGTCCTCGTTACTGCCAGTGTCTAATGATTTACAATAACCACATAGAAAGTCCTAGAAAGAAGCAGAGGACACCCAAGATCAGCCTCCCTACCTTTGCCTCTCGAAAAACAACCTCAATTTAGAGAGAAAAAAATACTGAATCACACAGAAGACCCTTGCCCAAGAGGACAGAAACCTCCCTCACCCTTTCATGGTTCCCATCCCAGAAGTCAAACATTTTCATGGGCAGCGGAGCAGGCAACCGAGCTAGCAGGATAGGCAGGAAAAGGGCAGTGCCTTTACCACCCTGAAAGCCTTTTGTCATGTGAATGAAGGCGGTGGGCCAACACATCCCCAGCAGAAGACAAGGGTGAGGAAGAGACAAAGCCATGCTCCCTAGCACTGGAGACCATGGTAAGTAGGGGACACCCTTTGAGGTGTCCCAGGACCACAGTGCAGGCGTGCTATCATGCCCTCCTTCCCAAAGCACCCCTGTGAAAAGCCACCACTTTGGTTTCAGGCTTTTCTTCTCCCTGGGGGGCATGAAATCCTAGCTATTATTTGGGGAAGGGTGACTTTTTTCTTATTCCCAAAAAAGCCTGACCTCTTCCCATCTGCTGGGGAAAGCTGAATTGCTACCAGTCTGGCTCTGATCTGAACTAGCTCCTTCTGCCTAGAAGTTTATTTTTCAAAACAAGCGTGCCTGCAAAACACTGTTTATTTAAAACACAGTATAAATGCCAGTAACCCAACATGCACAGGGAACAGCACCCGGAGGTCTCCCGCTTAGCGCTTGAGAGCTATTAAGTAAATCAGGGGAAAATTCCTCAGGAAATGATGGGGTTAGGCCTGATGGGCATCCTCATGTGATTAAATGCAACTTAATGAGGTCATGGGTAACAGATTTGGGCACAGAACTATTTAAACAGCATGCAAAAAAAAAAAAAAAAATGTTCATAGCACACAGGGGATAGGAATCAAGGCTAGTTGTGTTATCCCATGGTGCAAAAACACCCCAAAAAGGGTGGCCTTTGTCCTGACAAGTGCCCGCTCAAATGGCAAGGCAAGAGGGGATGGGGAACTACAACAAAACAGATGGGCATGGGGGAGGAACAAGCTCACCTTGGCCAAGACAGAAAAAGTTGTAGCTAAAAAGTAAACAATTTAAGCGTTCTGGAATTTATTTCTTTTTAATTCAGAAAACAACAGAAAAGCCACCATGATGTGGCTTTAGAGACCAGAAGGGACTGAAAAAAGCATTAAATTCCAGCACACAGAAGCTTTTCACATCCTTCCTTAACAACTTATACCATTGAGCAAACGTTACAGGGGCTCTCAGCTAGGAATGGTCTGGATAGTGTCATGAGTCAAGGATGGCCCAGCATCACTTTGATTTCTTAGAGGTTARAGAGGAGGATCACAACACTTTATTTCCACCCCACTCCCTCAACATCTCTAATAGAAAACGGTTGCCTTGATTGAAGGAGCTAAATTCTGCTGTCATTCTGCAGGATAATTACATTGACTTCATCCAAGCACTTCAGTTTTGCTGATACCTCTTATCAAGGACAGGAGGGG
The DNA here is from genome assembly GCA_035582835.1 of Phoebastria nigripes. Classification (NCBI taxonomy): domain Eukaryota; kingdom Metazoa; phylum Chordata; class Aves; order Procellariiformes; family Diomedeidae; genus Phoebastria; species Phoebastria nigripes. The sequence goes on from JAYKAV010000123.1 coordinate 853,794, forward strand.
ATTCTTGGTATCTCACAGCCCCTGGAGCACTTGCTCAAGTAACTCTTCAACATTCACMCAAGAAGGTCTTCTTACAACCCCCACGATTGAATTGCCAGGGAAAGATGGTCCTAGCTGGCATCCCACCAGCAATGGGGCAGCTTTGTGGAGTGATGAAAGGGAATTTTTGCCTTCATCAGCCTTAGTTCATGGCCAAAAAGACTTTCCATTGTGCTCTGTTGGCCAAGAGCGACACACTGTTCCTTCCCAAATAGTAAATGGATGCCTACAGATTTTCATGTGTGGTCAACAATGATGCAATATATCCTCCCAGCTGGCAGCAGCCCCCCTTCTCTATTTATTGTGCTATATTATTAGTCATGCAATTCACCTGGTAGGGTGACTTGCATTCACTTGKGGAGAATGAAGATTTTACTTGTGAAGAATGAAGATTTTACCAGTTGACTATTTTTCTAAAAAAACTAGAACCCATATTAGTAGGAAAGGGAAAGGCCAAAGGGAAATTATTGCTATTTTAGACAGCAGCATAAATTTTCTTCCTATTTTTAACCTAGCTTTTAATTTAATAAGTTTTATGACCCTTATATTAAGTACATATGTTTTACAAGACATTGTGTCCCTTGAGTCACCCTGAATTTGCTCTACTATAGCAGAGTTAAATGAATGAATACTGTGTTTCTGATTTCAGCTCACCCCTTATTTGATCCTTATATAGTCAATAAACCTTCATAGAAGCATGGAGCAACTGAATTAAGCAGTGTGCCAAGGCTGTGTTTGGGAACTCTCTGTTAGTCTTTAAAAGGGAATTAGTAAATTGCTATTCTCTTATTTGGAACCTACTACACCACTGCCAGGTTTCCCATGCTGTTTACAAGAAATAAGTGGTGATACCAATAAGAGTCTTGAAGTTATATATTACCAATTTAATTTTCCATATGATAATTTAAAAGGGGGGCCAAGTTTTTCTTTGTGCCTCCCAGCCCCCAAAACTTAACTGATTTTTTTTCTATTGCTCTCTAGAAACTTGGAAGAGCAAAAAGCATTTAATCAGCCCTGCACAGGTTATGGACTATTCCCAAACAAATGTAGTTTTGGAAGGAAGATGGGAGATCTTTTCAGAATATAAACATTTAAACAAAGGTCAGCCCTGCTTTCCCAATGTAAGTAATCCTTTCACCAAAATTGGGGCATATGGGTTAGTAGGTGACTGCAGAATCATGCCAAAAAAAATTTAATGCCTGCTGCAAATGGAATATAAACAAATTGGAAGATCAATCGAATTACCTGGAGTAGATCTCTCTACAAAATTAAGACCCCCCCCACTCATACTCAGACCTTGCAGAGAAAATAAGCATGCACCAAGATTATTCTTTGGGTGCATTTACACTGTTTAAGTAATGCACCAGGGCAGCTCTTCACAACAGGTTTGCAATGGTGGCAAAACACTAAAATTAGAAAGGGATAGTTGATATTTGCTCCACAGTGGGAAGCATGACTTATTGATTGGCTTTGTATCAGCCTAGCATTCCTTTTTAATATAATAAGATTAGTTTAGAAGGGTGTTTTATAAATCGGGTGGTTCTAATTTGGTTTGAGTACTGGCTCTTAGTGACTTGCCAAAGTTCAGTAAATATGCAGAGTGTAGTATATGCACTTTATCTTTGTGTATTAGCTATGACATAAACACAGAGGGGAAAAGTCAAATTTTATACATCAGAAAATGGGTTTGTTGCCAGACATTATAACATTGCGTATTTAATTTAACTGATGTATGTTAAAATGGGAAACCAAATTCAATGAGTTGTTTGTTTCTTTCTACAAATACACTTACATCAATGACCTCTGAGGACACGACCTTAAAATGTAACTAGATGTTTAAAAGAACCTCAAAGATCTATATAAGACATTAATGTTTGTGTCAGAGGGCAGTATACAAGCATGTATATACTCAGCTGTCTATATGTCGACCGCTATATTTTTTATTGCTACAGGAAACCAGCCAAAGTCCCAAACAGGAAAATTATCAGCTGCTTTTTTTTTTTTTTTTTTTTGGCATGGTCCTGTTTAAGACTAAAGGCATGACCTTAAGTTAGAACATATTTTAGCCCTATTCAGTAACCATTTTGGCACCTTGTGCGTGTTTTTAAATGCTAGCCCTTCCTGGGGAACGTAAGGCCCCCGCAGAGACCCACAGCAGTTAGGCATGGTGCAGGGAGGCGTGCAGCCCTGTGTTTGAGGATTGGTACGGGGCTCCTAAAAAAAAGAAGGAATGACCGTTTTAGCCGGGCATGGGGAACTCCTGGTCACCTCTCCAGGGACAAACCGATGTCAAGTTCTGCTGTCTGTCAGGATTAAGTGCCTGTTTGCTTTTTCACTAACATGTGGTTTGAGAACAAAGCAGCTCAAATCTCCTCCATTCTTAACAAAGCATCTCAAATTGCTGAGTAAAATTCCTTAATCCCCCTGTCTTAATCTGAAAACACCAGTGCCACATGGTAACACTGAGGTCTCTCTTTGTCCGCCATAGAGCACAGTTGACATCGATGTTTGATTTGGAGCTAACTTTTTCTGCAGCAGCCTATTATCAGAGGGAAACTCCAGGTGTGTTCTCAGAGCAGGTCCGTCCAAGTAATTTTTCTTCCTTATGTTTTCGTTCCAAATGAGAAACTAAATACAAGGCAAGAAGAGAACAAACTGGCATAGTTTTTCACCTCCATAAACATGGGTGGTAAAACATAAGGTGAGCTTTTCCATCATGAGAACCATGAGGAGGGATGCAGCAGCTGTTTGCCTGAGTTGTTGACTGCGTGCTCCAGAGGTCAGGCTAGAAGGAACAGCAGCTTCAAGTTAACTGCAACATGCACTCCCACCAGTACGAGCAAGCAAACTGGGTCTAGAAAGTAAGAAAGCAAAACACCTGATCTGAAGAGGATTGCGCTGTTGTAACCTGGCACAATAAAGAAATCTAAACACCAGGTGGCTTGACCAGAATGCATATCTGTAGACATCATTCCTGCATAAAACTCAGCTCTCATCATGGCCAGTGTTTTCCTGCTCTCATTTAATCAACAACAACAAATCAAGTCCCAGTTTCTGCTGGAAAAGTTACAGAAATTACTACTTGCTCTTCAATCATTCCTCCTACTATTACTACTGCTCTCTACCACTTTCTTTTCCTACTGTATTGCCAGTATCAGTTTTAATTGCCCTGTCCCAACTTCAGTCAGTGGTAAAAACACAGCCCCGAGGGGGTGAGATCAAATGTCCGCCAATCAGAAATGGTTGGCCAGGGAAGAGGAGAAGTGTAGGACGGCAGCAACACTTTCCCCATGCACTCTCCCAGTCCACCTTCTCTGTGGGAGATGAGATATGGGCAAAGTTCTCCTTAAGGCCAATCAAAGACACGGAAGTTTGCCATATAAAACTCAAGAAGGTGGGGGAAACAAGAGGTAGCTTCCACTTTAGTAGACTTTATTCCTTTTCTTCTTGCTGATTGCAATCAATTCCTTTGAGGTTTAGCTGTAGAGGTCTGTGAATTGAATTGTATGCACTATTACCTAGTCCTACTTTGATCTGTATTTGCCAAAAATTAGTTTGTGGTCTGTGTTCTCCTCCATTTCTGACCTCAGCAATGTACGTGCCTTCATTCAAGCTTTGCTTCCTGGAGGAGCTCCAGAGGATCCAGAGTAGCCCCTCTAATCAGGGCCAGGTCAGCAGCAGAGTCAGGACTTTTATCCTAAAAGCCATAAGGGCTCCATAAGGAGCAGCAACTGACTCCCTGTGAGGAAACTTCTAACACGTTTTCTTCCTCCCATCATCAAGTAAGACACCAAGAGCAGCTTCAGAAGGTCTGGCCATGAAAAATAACTCAAGGTTTATAACCAGCAGTAGTCAGCTGGAAAGCATAACTCATTGCTAAGCTGTTTACGCGCAGCTGGAGCAGACTGGTGTGGAACAGAGCGTGCAGGGCAGGTGGGCACAAGGATACGCAATACTCACTTCTGTATACCCTTCTGGTTGACTGCTTGAGGTAGAACAGAAGAGATCATCAGGGTCATACCCTTCAAGATGCCAAGGCCAGAGGCTGCAAATACAGCAAGAAAACCACTATCCAGGCTACTGTTTTTGGGAAAAGAACATGTAGACTATCACAGCCCCATGCTGCAAAGCTTGGTCATGTAAGAGGTTTTCTAGGCATAGAGATGGCTCTTGAGACTGGAGATGCAAAAGCTGCAGAATATTTTCCTCTCCTATCACATCTCCACAAAACATTGTTTAAACTGTTTCAAGAGGCTTCCAGCTTTCCTTCTTGCAGGAGACAGCAAGTTAAAAAAAATACTTAAAGCCTCTGAGAAAAAAAATGCGGGTACCTATGTCCACCAAAGACACTAGAAAAGGTCCCTGCGATTCTCTCTTGGTAAGGATAAAGCTTGAGAATCTAATTTCTTGAATTAAATTATAACAGTAACTTTGCAGGCAGACAGAAAGAGTCCAGGACAGCCTTTTCCACAGAAAAACTGCAAATGGGGAGTTAGAGAGTAACATCATCTCTGAGGCTATCCTGAAGAGGTGGCTGCAAATAAAGCTGTAAGGTTAAAAAGCAGAGAGCAAGGTGCATACACACACACACGGAGCTCAGGGACCGGAATGGATGGGAGCCAGCAGAGCTCGGAGAGGACCAAAGACCCTTTAGTAAGGAYGGGGATGACTGATCTCACACAGAGTCAGCACAGGTCGCAGTCTTGAAAAAAGCCAGATTGTTAGGGAACAGAATCCTCCAGAAAGATTTCCACATTGCTCCTGCAGGCAAGGACACTGCACACTTGAACCATGAGCTAAACAGCAGGACTTCATCAAACCACTCCTGCAGAAATGTTAAGATGCTCAAAACACAACTCGTTAGCCAAAATTCCTCCGCACCAAGGTGGAAAATGGGCCTTGAAAGACATACCCACAACTCAGACGTTTCTCAGCCGATGACGAACAGGCAGCTGTTGCTGCTGTATGGCACTCTTAACCCGAGTGATAATAGCTGCTGGCCTGAAGAACTAGTTAGCTCTCATTTATATCAGTGGAAAGCAGTGTCTCCACCGAAGTCAATATAGTTTCACTGGGGTGAGTGAGATCAAATTAGGCTCGATGTCCACAGACCTGAGTGTATTACTTGCCTTAGGGCAGGGGAATGAGAACAAAGGGCTCATATATTGGTATCTGTGTTTGGTCTGTAAAGTATTGCTCTCTCTTGCCCACCACATCTTTCAGCAACGGGCTATGTGGTGTCATACAATTAAAGTAATTTATGTTGAAGATTCCCACATCTCTGACGTATGCCTTGTCACAGCAGAAGAGTTTAGCTCTACACCAGAGAGATTTGAGTGTCGTGAAAAGATGGCTACCAGCAAAAAATCACTCCGAGGTGAAAAAGGAGACATACACAGAGCAACCTGGAGATGTTACAAGAGCTCTGTCAGAGCTGGCTGGTACAAGCAAAGCAGGTAGCTGCCTAAAAGGACAAGGAGACAAAGGCACAGGAGCATTTCCCCAGGTGTCCTTGCCCCTGCATGGCAGCAAAGCCTGGCTGATGGCCCCATTGGTGGCAACTGGAGTCAGGGATGTAGAGCGCCAACCTTCAAAGCCACCTCCAGGATTCATTGGCAGCCACAAACATCAAAGGTTTTGTTTGCAGTGCTCCAACCTGGAGTGTAAAACCTCCTGGGTGATGCTGGTGCTGGAGGCAGAGTCCCAGGAAGAGGCTGGTGAGCCTGGAAGAGGACAACCACCACCTGCAGGGACCTTGGTACCTGGCCCTGGGAAGAACCCACCTTCTGCTGGAGCCAGCTAGTTGCCCATTTCTATTTTTCCCCCCCATTCTGTCTTTTACATGATTATCATCACACCATCCCCACCAGCTTCGGGGCAAAGCACGTAGGTGAACTTGTAACTAGGAATGCACACACGTACAAACATGCACCCCTTTTGTCAGCCGTAGMGTTTTATAGCCCATGGGTGAGTAATAAGCCAGGGCTCGGTATCTGCCTCATGGTATGATATAACTTTCAATCACGTTAATTAAATTAATATGGCCCATGCTAATGAAAACCACAAAATACTATTTTGGTGTCCATGAGCACATACATTTTGATAATACCAATTTGTCATTCTGATGTTCCTTTCTACACCAAACACTAGCAATGTAAACATATCTAACAACGCTTTCATCATAACAAAGGAAATTCTGCATCAGCACCAGACTGAATGCAGACAGACTTGTATAAGCAGCAAGCTCCAGAAATATTCAGCCATACTAGGGCTCACCAAGTCTTCTACAAATGCTCCTCCTATCTAATCTTTATAGTCTACTTTTAAGGTATATTTTTGCCTCATGTTTTGTTTTAGGTTGGTTTTTTTTTTTTTATTATTATTATTATTCTTTCCCTGCGTGATTAGCCATCCAGGAAATGTTTAAATTACAAAATCATAAGGTTTAAAAGATTTATAGATCAAATTATATTAACCTAATGCAATAGGCCAGCCATACGGAAATTAGAAGTCTTTATATTATATTTTGGTTATTAAATTGCTCCCTTTATACTGTTTAGTTTGTTTGTAACAGCAAGGTTTTGCTGTCTGATGTCAGAACCCGCAGAGTAACCGAGCAAAAACAAATGACTTAGTCCTTGGTTCAAAGAAATAATAGGTTACTAGCATAATTAATTTTATGTTTAATTACTGCAGAATGAAACAATTCAACAATATCCAATCAATCCTCGGGATGACAGAACAGAAGGTCAGCAGTTGCTAAGTCAATTGTTTTGAAAGAGAAATTTATGTCAGGTTCTCTTTTATGTGCTGGAGAAAGAAATTGGATAAAAGTGGTCAAGCAAACGTTAATTAATTGTATAAATGTAATCCTGTTGTCATGCAAAAATCAGAGACTCCAGGCACGGCATTCAAAACACTGGGTATGCATCAGTCAAGAACATCTAGAAATGGCGTCCTCAACTTAAAACAATAAAAATGAAAGAAAGGAGAGCAAAGAGCAATGTTTGAAAACCAGATTGGTTTTCAAACTGGCACTCAGAAGCACATTTGTACGAGCTGACAGGCTCAGTCCAGTGCCTATAGAGACAGGTCTACATTACCACGAAGTCTGACCCTGCTTGGCTCCTTGGTAGCAAATCTCAGAGGTGGCTGCTTCTGCCCTCCCTGTCTTTCCTCAGACTAGAGCACCAAGCCATCTAAAAGGGAATTTCAGGTAAACCAAAAGCCCCATACAAGTTAATCAGGTTCAGAATTGCCAACTCCTATGATTATTTTTCTCTGAGCCTCCAGGTATTCAGCAAGGTTTTATTTTCCTGCAGTGCTAGCTTTTAGAGTTACATGATTACACATTCCCATTTCACCTTGAAATATCCATTCCTGCTCCCTCACACCCAGGAAAGTTTTGCATTTCAGAGGCCTCATCTGCAGTTTCCATCATTTTCCCACGTATTGCTGATTAGATGTATTCAAGATCAGGATTGCCTGGTGGGCTTAGCCATCCTCTGACACAAAGTGTCTTTTTCTCTGTACCGCTCCCCTCTTCAAGCCTTGCTGATGGCACCAGAGGCCACTTTATCATCCCCTGCTTCTTCCTTTAAAACCAGCTTGTGAAACAGTCTTTAACCAGCCTATTATCTTATTTTATGCTGGGGGCTGCAGGGGGAAGACCTGATGGCCCAGTCATTACTGCCATAACTGGACCTGGTTATGAGGTCCATAAAAGTTTGCTGTGTTGGCTCTCATGTCTTGTCAAGGCAGCTCTGTACCAGCATCTGGTGTTCCTTACTCTAGTTCTTGTTGTGCTAATGATATGACCCCAGCTTGTTGGTAATTAGGGCAACAGAAGCATTAGAAAACATTGACCTATTTGTTACCATGCCATATTTACTTCCACTCTCCCAGCCTCTTTTAATCCATTTCTGCGCAAAAATCCAGCTGAGTAGTTGTCCGCATGCAGAGCACGGGAGCACCAGGCTCTCTGCCTGTCAAAGACCTCCTTCAGCCCATAGGCCAAGGACAAGTTACCACGGGCAGGCAGGGAAGGATGGTGCTTTATTGTTGAGCATGGAAGTTAAGATGGAATCTTGCATGTAAACCAAAACTATCTGCATTATGAACCAATTTTGTCACCTATAATGGGAGGCAACCCCAGGGCATGCTGGACAGCCCAGCCTTGAGCTCTCCAGCTCGCAAAAACCACTTGCATGTGCAACTAGCGCATTGTGAAGATGATCCTTTCAGCAGCTCTGCAATGCTTTGAGAGCTTCTTTCTCAGGCACTTAGCTGATACCAAAAATGGGGCACAGCTAATGCCAATCTCCATCTTGTTCCAGCTCAGCCCAATTCGATGATGGGAAACCAGACAGATAAGGAAGGAAGAGTGAATAATGAACTCTGCAGCATCACACTGGCATTCCTAAGCCTCATCCAGGGTTTGGCTCTTATTTTTCCATGGGAGATGCCAAAACGTTTCCAGATTAAGCAAATATACAGCTGTATACTTGTTTTAAATGTATATATTATAGGAGGACCCAAAAGATGGCAACAAGCGGGAAGAGTATGGCATCCAAGAGCCCTGGCATGGACCCTTGTGATGTTACTATGGTTATGCACGGTAAACAACGCTATGGAAAAAGTTACTGAGCTTGAGCAGGGGCTGATTTTCAAATCTTAGCAGGGCAGCCAGTTTAAACTTCTGAGACGCAAATGCTTTAATGGCGTAATGACAATATGAAGGCCTGCACACTTTCCTTCTTTTAAAGGTAACTTTGCAACAGAGGCTGAACGCAACTGCTTTCTGTACAGAAGGATGCTTAACACAAAAGGCAAAGGCATTGAAAACAATCTTTTCAAAACGTGCTCCTAGAGAGGTTATTTTATGGTTTTGCTGTGCTCGAGTCTGGACCGATGATGCCAGCATTACTAATCTTGAAATGAGGGGGTTTACATTGGGAGTGTTGACATAACCTTAGCTACAGCAGGAAAAAAAAGGTACGAGAAGATGGAAATGTATATTTTTGGAAATAGATTTCATTCTGACAACCCTATAACAAACAAGTGAAATTTTAATACTGTGCTTCGATGAAAAATGAGCTGCTGAATAAACACCAGACTAATTCATAAAGAGCAAACTCAGCCTGTTTAATATTTCTTGAACTGTCCCAAAAATTCCATTGATCACTAGTGATGCTGTAAATAGAAAATTCCTGCCATTTTCAAAGGAGCCAGGAGAATCTCATTGGGGTTTGCCTATCAAACTCTTAGACACTTTTGAAGCTCCCAGGCTAAAACATAATAAATCAAATATGAAATTGTATAGTGTTGGGCTAAGCCGGAACCTATGATTATGTGGTCTATTCCTAGGATTGTTTTATTTTTTGTGAAGTATTTTGTTTCTACTTAATTACCATGTCCTCCACCAAAAAGTCAAACATCCCTCCCTTGATCAATCAGCTATTTGGTTAGAAGTGCACAAATACTTCAAATATTAGCGATTAGACCGTTCTCCAGTTTAGTACCGATGTACGATAGTGCATTTTGCTTCTTGGAAAGGAAAACTAAATCCATGTCATGCCCAACATTAAAATAAGATGTCATACTCTTGGGGCTGGGTCCCCCCTCCCTGCCCCCTGCTATTCTTTGTGATTTCTTAGGCAGTTACGAAAACAGCAAGATATCAGATATACTGCATTAAGTACATCCTAAGGCAAAAGATCAAATGGATATTCAACAAGCATTTATATAACCCTGAAAGCTGAGGATCCTTCACTGTATTTTCTGATTTTTGTTTTTTGTCAAAGAATTACTTTTTCCTTGAACATTTTCAAGCTGATAATTTTTTTGCCCATTTTCCCTAGTGTTAATCCTCTTCCCTTCCAGCCAAGAAGCACTAAGGCTGCTTAGCACCCCAAAAAAATAAATATATAAAATCAAGAGCTACTTGGGCTAAGGACAAAAATGAGCAGCATGTTCCCTATTTTAAATTAAAGCACCTTTGCTTCTTCCACCCAGCAACCCTGCCCCTAAACCTGAACCTTCCATCCCRTGGCACCAGACGAGCTCGGACCTGCAGTTTACCACTTGGGCTACCAGCAGTGGCTCCTTGCTGGTTAAAAGCCGGCTTTATTCTTCTCCTCTCCCTCTGTTTAAAGCAAGCCGCTTCCCACTGCTGTGCCTGCGATCCTCTCTTTCTCTAGCACAAAATATTCTACACCGCAAAACTATTTAATTTGTAAGCCAGGCAGGCTATCAGGGGTACCTCGCCTCAGGGTAGAATACCAATAAAATCAAGGTAGCTTTGGCAAGGGGAGCGATTTACTTAGATTAGCATCTCGAGTTCAAGCTGGTGGGGGAGTTTGGGATAATTTCATGTTAGGCAGAGTTAAAACCCAGGCTGTCCGGCTGCAGTGCTATTTTAACCCAAGCTAACATCTTTCCCACACTCCTCCCTTGTAGCACAGGCATGCTTTCGACTGACAAGCTCTCCCTCACTACAACTTTTTATTCCTGTCCTTTCATTTGTCCTCCTCTTCCCAGAAAACACTATGGGACATAACATCTGTCCTTTCTCCCCTTTTATTTTATTATTTTTTTTAAAAAAGGAAAAACATATCATTTTCAGCTGGCCCAGTTGAAAACCTTGCTTGCCTCCGTTCTTTCCCCCAAATCCCACACTCAAATACTAAAAGCATCCTTTTACAGCTTCGTAAAACAAAGGAGGAAAGAAGCAGATGATGTAGATGTCTGACCCAGCCTTGCACACAAAAAAGCCCTTGCCATGCTACTTTACGTCAACTTTTTGCACTGAGAAACAACACAGCTGTGACTTAACCCAGGCTGCAGCAGACTTTCTCATTTTAAAGTGTTGCCTCCTGGAATCACTCAAAACTTTTGCTTCCTTCTCCATATGCAAACAAGGATGAATCTCTTAACACAAATGTTAAAAAGATTTGCATATTTACAGTTCAGAGCTGCCCTGTTAATTCCTTTGAAATGCAGGCGCATCAAGCCCCGCAAAGCGCTCCCAAAGCCGGTCGGGCTGTGCTTCCCATTGCTTACCCAGGAGCCTTATTCTGAACCCTTGTAAGAGCTGATGTAAGCATCATTTATACTACAGAACTGGATCCATTTGTTCAGGATCACGCATATTAAATTCTTCCACTCTCATTCCACGCAACCCAAAGGTTTGCATAGGTCAGGGAGCAAATCTTTTTGTTAACAACCCTTTTTCTATACACTCACATAGCCGAAACCTAAATAAATATGTATGTACACACACACGCATGTTATAAAGTTCTCACAGCTCATGTGTAACTTTTTTCCCCTCCTTTCCCTTTAAAAGGATGAGAAAAGTTTATTTTAATGCAGGTGTCTCAGTCTTCAGCACCATACTTCAGAGAGAGTGATAGGTCAGCACGCCTCGGTTTAAGTTTATGAACTGACAGCCCACTTTCAATGACAAAAGAAAATGTAACCTAGGCCGGTTTTCAACCACTGATTGTCAGATCCCATGTTCAATATGTCATATGGAGTACACTTCATTAAGGACTGAATTACTTTACTTGTAACATGAGCTAAATTAAAGTCAATGTCAGGCTGCATAAATCACCAATTTAAATGTATCACTAAGTGCATTGAAACAGTCATCATCACCCTGTGCCCTAAAATAACCCAAAAATCTGGGCTTCATTTTTATACGTTGTAAGGATGACAGATAGGAGGTTTTTTGTTCTTTGCTAGGGCTCACAATTTTACTGTCAGAAACTATTGAACTTTTAAGGAATAGCAATGGCCCGGTAACACCTCTCATCAGACGATGTATTTCATGGTGCCGTGAATTCAGAGCTCACAAGGAACAGACCCAGAGCATCCATCAGGCTGTCATAGGAGTCCTTCGTTATGCTGACGGGGTGGAAACTTGGTATCCCGCCTGTTTAAGGAAGGGCATGGGAAGGGACAATCCTGGGAACACTTGCACAGTCACCAGGGCAGTCCCCCTTGGGTCAGCCCCGGGACGACACAACTCAAGTCAAGGGGGTATCATAGGATTTAGGCAGACAGTTTTCCCACCAAGACATTTTTCTATTACCAGAGGTGGAAAAAGCTGTATGCAAAGGAAACACTTGGTAGGAAAAAATGCACCAGTGCCTCAACTGTAAAAAGCCAGGACATAACTCTCTCCTCTTACAGCGGTTTTATTCCAGTGCAGCCCCGTTTGTTAAGGTATCACTTTTTCTCTATACTGAGCTAAGAACAGATTTAAGTCTCCTAGACCCGCTCTGAAATTTTAGGGAAGGCACTGGCTGGCCAGAGCCGTGGAAGATGTTTCCAGATGACAATGGGTGGCAGAAATAATTAGCACGAAGGGCCAATTCTTCGTGCCCATTGCCCAAGTAAGGAAAATGCCTCTGAAGTCCGAGAAAAATACATCAGTGTAAGGCTGGTGAACGCAAGTGAAGAATTAGACTCTAAATTGCTTCTTCACATTTATTCCAGCTGTTTGAGCAGTGCATTAACTTCTGTTAAATAAGTAAACTAAATTTACTTATTAAAAAGTAAATAAGACTTGTCTGTTCTTTTCAATAGATCTTTCATGTGCTTTTAACTTGAGAGGAAGATGAGAAGTGAAATAGTGAAGAGGCGTTTTCTGCTGGTCTGCTTGCCATCTGGATCTCTCTAGGGCCTGGCATCTGCAGGATAGGAAGGAAAAAAAAAAATCAAAGTATTCCTGGAAGGAAGAAGAGGCTGCTACCTAGTAGACAAATGGGAGAGAGAAACACGGAATTGAAGAGAAGGGAGAAGGGGAAATGTGAAACTCATTTATTTAGCCTCCTCGTGCAGATTTCTTAGCATGCCCCTTAACTTTCTGATCTCTTTGTTTTCTTGAGTATGATGATTTTCATGCCTTCTATTCTTTTTTCCTCACATTTTAGTTTGATGTTCATTCTCCACAAGCTTCCTGCATGTGTCAGCATGAAACAATAGGCTCTCATTACACTTGGCTTCTTTCATCTCCTTCAGACACTGACCTACATTTGTTCTGTTTTTGTCAGCGTGGAAACATTTTCCCGGATCAGTTTGTTAAAAAAATAAAATAAATCACATGTTGCATATTACCAACTGTGTTCTGTTGTCTAGGGTATTTACTATGGATGGTCTTGCAAAGTGGTTTCGATTAAATTAACAAGTCCTGTGGTACTAAGATACCTGGTTGGAGTTGAAGCTTTACACTCATTGGAAATGAAGTGTTAGCAGAGCATGGGAAACCATACATCAGTGACCATCAACTCATGTGCAGGATTAGTCAAAAAACATGTGAATCTCTAGTGTGGTGGGAGTGAGACCTCACCATGTGCATGTCATGACCAAGCCCATGGCAAGTTACAAGAAAAATCTCTTCCACTCCACTGTTGCATGCCCTCATTTCACACTGATGGGTTGCTCAGGTGTTGATCTGATAACACAGCACCATTCTGGTCATTCTTATTTTTCCATCAGACAAGTTGGCCAATTTTCCCAAAGAAAGTGGTGATGGGTTGGCTCCAGTCTGCCCAGTCCAGTGTAGGATGAGGTAAGAAGTGTGGAGTCAGTGTTAAGAGGGTGGGAGACATCCTCTGCCCAGTGACTTGGGGAAGTCCAAGCAACATTGGTGCATGTTCTAGATCCATGTATGCAGTCCTGTTAGGGACCTACTGCCACTTGCACAGCACATTGCAGAAGCTGCTGAATAAGTAGGAAGTACTTCTGTCTGTATTTTAACTGCAGAAGAGTTTGCTCAATACAGCTATGGTCCCAACCTCTTACGCATGTGTTCTAGCCTGGGGATCTTAAGAATTCACAGCATCTGCTACTTCACTGCTCCAAAAGTCAACAATTATCCCGCCCACGCACCATCAGATACAGAATCAGAATCAAGACGCCTTTCCCGCCAGGTACTCATGGACACCTATGCAAATAGCGTAGGCAAAAAGCCTCTTTCTCTGAGAATGTAAAAAACTCAAGAAAATGAAGACAAAACATGAGCAGTTGCACAAAAGCCAGTGTCTAGTCATACTAACCACATGCTTTGTTACACTCACCATGCAAAACGGCAGATGCAGCAGGTTTCATCCTGGCACTTTCAAAGAGCAACCCAAATAAATACAGTGCTGATGCACAAAGAACTAGAATTTTGGTAACGTGGTTTGGCAAAGCAATCCTGACAATCTGTCATCTGGAAACATGTCACGTTTGACCTTGGTCTCATAAACCAGGGGCTAAGCATACTTCAACCCATCCTAGTTTGTGGGAATGCCTATAGCATAAATATTGCACTGTCCTCCTGAAGATGATAATTTTAAAAATACTATTTTTTTAGTTTTCTGCTCTTTGGTCCAAGGAAAAAAAAAGTACAACGATTGAATATTTATAGAAGGACAAAGCCAAAGCGGGTACAACTCAAATGTTCAGGCAGCCTCAGCTGCTGGGTGGGCATGTGTACAGCTTAAAAATGCCAAACCAACAGAATTTGCCTGCCCAAATGCTTAGTTTCAGGACCACACAGTTCGGCATGTGAGTCAAGCTCCTGTGTGTCTCTAAGATGTAGCAAAGCTGTGCTGTTGGCCRAAGCCAGCGTGAAAGCTGGTAGCAGATAGGCACAACCATTCTCGCCATGTGGCATGTTCAACCAAACTACCCTTGATGCAACTGGCTTCACCTGAAGCATCACTAAAATAGGGCTTCTGACATGCATCTGATGGCACCTTTGCAAGCAGGGCACTGGGCAGAATGCTGAAGACAGCTAGACAAATCCTACCAGCCCATGAGCTCCCAAGCACAGATCTGAGGAGTCCTAGGGAAAAAAAGCAGAAGAAAGGGGCTGCCAAACAGACTACCTTCTGGGTGTGAACCACAACACAGGCACCCCATGTTCAAAAAGTCAAGGSTGCTGCTGACCCTAAAGATCATTGTTTTGCAGGCACTGAAGCACAAGCCACCGTCCTCTGCTGCCTGGCACGCTGTCTGCAATAAGGCACTAGCAGTCCCACCACATCGCATGGACTTCTGTGCTACCATGGGACAGGAGCAAACATAGCCATGCAGTACAGATTTGACCCCTGTAACCATCTATCACTCTAAGATGGAAGCAGCTCAGGAAAGAGATTTCTCAACTAATTAATCATCATAGCAAGCTCAGTAACTGGGCATTTAGAAAAAAAATGTATGTTCCCCTTTGATTACAGAATGGACTTCAGGAGCCATATTCTGACATTTCCTGATTTCAGCTCCTATTAAAAGCAGCCTGAAAAGTGACCATTTAAGCTTTCCAGCTCCAGTCAAAAATATATTCTTTGGAGAGACTTCAACTCTTTTTCCATTTAAGCGCACAGAAAGATGACATACTTACTTGTGAATGATGGTAGGCCAAAGGGGTCTTTAAAAATCCTAGATCACTGGACGTATCAAATAAAGTTTTAATACTAACTTAGGTGGAACATGGAAGATAGAGTGGCTTGTTCCTCTCTGCAAAAGCTTTGCACTACCAGCCAGGAGCCATAAAGCAACTTCAACAGGCAAGATCAGTATTTTCCTTGCATGGAAAGACCTCATGCACGGTATGAAGACCGCCTTTGAAAAAACACATACCACCCTGAGATATCCCTTATGCAGCCTCATGCATGCCAAGTCACACATGCCGTTGAACACACATAAGAAATGACATGCGGGGAGACTTCTGGCGAACTAGAGGAGACAGGTATTTTGGAAAACACCCACAGCTGTGCCTCCACAAAACAATAGACCTCTGACATACACTCTTCCCTTTATAATGGTGATAAATGCAAAATAATAACCATCTGAAGACTTACTGTTCTTAGTTCAAATCCCCCCTCCCTTACCCCAAACATGGGAAAGATTGGGTCCCACTGAGGACCTTCTTACTCTGGCTTGTCTCCATGTGCAACAGATTTAGTGCCTCAGCCAGAAACCACAACTCTCAATGCTATTGCCCCACACCGAGCTCCTGACAAGTACTGTAGACTTTTTATAACTGATTAGGAGATTATTTTGGCTGGCCTTGCACTTGCATAGGTGATTCCTAATGAATGCGTAGTGCTTTGGTATACGATGCCAGCTACAAGCTCTTTATTAGCATTTATTGGTATTAGGTAACGTTTTGAATTGATGGGACAAACCATTCCTAACCCCAAAGGACTCTTGCGAGCTTTATAAGATATTTATGTAGAGGAACCACTGTACTGAAGTTCAAATGACGTCTTTCCTTGTCCTAAGCAGGTGAAAGGCAGCAGGCAGACACCTCAGCACATATACATCCTATGTAAAAATGGTTTGCAAAAATAAACCCAAGTAAGTAATGACAACTTGATGGGCTTCAACTGGAGGAAACGACATGGTTGTTGAGAAACATGCAGTGAGGTCAGAGGACTGTCTTAGCCACATCAAAGGTGGTGTTCACAAGGAGGAGGTTGCCTGTATATGAGCAAGGACCAGATGCAAATACAAATGGCAGTGATGAGAAGCACAGAGGAGAGCCTCACCTTCACCACCAGACAAGTGCATGGTCTCCCAGCCCAAGCTGGCACAAAGGTAATCACAAACAAGCCCACATCTAGGATGAACAGATATTTGCTTTTGGTGACTAGCTCTGCTGGAACAAGGTTTCCATGCTTTTGGGAGACTGCTTTGCCAAGAGGCCCTTTACAACTCAAAGGCTTCAGTGGATGGCAAGTAATTTTGCAAAGCATCCTGGCCACCTCTGCTGCTGGTACTCAGCCATTCCTCATAACATTGCCTGCAGATATTAAAAGATGTGCCAACCCAGCCACCCGAGGGGAGGGAAACAAGAAGCATGCCTGTCAGTGCAGCTCTGCTCCAGATACAGATATAGGGATTATCAGGTTCAGCTGAATCCCTCAGCAACACCTGAGATGTAAACCTCCGTTCCTATTAATAGTCACTCTAGGTCTGTCTCTTCTATCTTCCATTTTCTCTCCTCTTAACCTCCTGCCTAATAAAGGTCAGGCTTGCTCAGCCATGGAAAAATCCTCTCTTGCAAGTCCTTGATTGGAGGCAAGCTAAGACAACAGGCCAGGTATAGATAGAGTGATACAATGGAGCAGGACTTACACATGCTGAGCATCTGGTCTGATTCCTTTAAAGCCCACAACAAGCTAAAATACTGCAAACTGATTTCCAGCAAGTGAGCTGTAAATATCAGAAGCTGCATTTTATTACCTTTTGCCCTTTATTTTTCTCCCCTCTCCTTCTTCCCTATTTGTGTACATTTGTATTTTTTATTCCTTTGGCCTTAAGAACAAACAGGATGGGACTTTAACAAAGCTTCAGAGCTTCTACCTAGAACTAGCTCCTTCTTTCACAGCAAGGTCATTTAATACTATCTGAGAGAGTGACAAGCAGGAGATGGTTTTTTTCCACCCTCCTTTAAAGGACTCTATGGCTAAAGCAGAATAAAGAAAAAAGGACCAAAGTAAAGATGAAGTTCAGTATTAACACCTGAACTGTGGTATTTTTTCATTTGGTTGCCTTAAAAAAGGGCATGCTGTACATTCAGCTAGACAAAAAAATTATGCAAGGATTTCTATGCTTTGTTCAGCTGAATCACAGAAAGCTTAAGGCTACTCTACACAGGCTCAGAAGCCCAGGACTTCACTGCACCCTGGAGCAGAGAAGCCCATTTCAGATGGGTTTCAACAGAAATGAAACACATAGGCTGGACCCCTACCGTGCTGGGACATCAGAGAGGCAGGGGTGCTTCCCAGCCTCAGCACCCCCATCTTAGTGTCTTATGCCCACCAAGGAGAGCCTGTGCAATCAAATCAGTGCAGAGCACCCCACCAGCCCAGCTCACAACCTGGCATCTTAAAACCACCACAGAAGTAGAGGAGGGAGAGCTGTATTTTGCCTCCTGCTCATTCTGTTGCTACAAAGGGCCAAAACACCTTACACCATCTCAGCAAGGACCATCAGGCATGCGCTGCCAGAGCCTCAACCCACCACCTTAGGACCACCTGGTCCTGCCTGACCAACCTAGTGGCATTCTACAATGGAGTGACTACATCAGTGGACATGGGAAGAGCTACAGTCATCTCAAAGGCCTTTGACACAGTCCCCCACAACATCCTTCTCTCTAAACTGGAGAGGTATGGATTTGATGGGTGGACTGTCCGGTGGGTGAGGAATTGGTTGGATGGTCACATCCAGAGGGTAGTGGTCAACAGCTCAATGTCCAGATGGAGATAGGTGACAAGTGGCATCCTGCAGGGGTCCGTATTGGGACAGGTACTGTTTAATATCTTCATCAATGACATAGGCAGTGGGATCGAGTGCACCCTCARCAAGTTTGCAGACACCACCAAGCTGAGTGGTGCGGTCGACACGCCTGAGGGACAGGATGCCATCCAGAGGGACCTGGACAAGCGGGCCCATGTGAACTTCATGAGGTTCAACAAGGCCAAGTGCAAGATCCTGCACCTGGGTCAGGGCAACCCCTGGTCTCAATACAGGCTGGGGGATGAAGGGATTGAGAGCAGCCCTGCCGAGGAGAACTTGGGGGTACTGGTGGATGAAAAGCTGGACATGAGCCGGCAATGTGCGCTCGCAGCCCAGAAGGCCAACCGTATCCTGGGCTGCATCAGAAGAAGCGTGGCCAGCAGGTCGAGGGAGGTGATTCTGCCCCTCTACTCTGCTCTGGTGAGACCCCACCTGGAGTACTGCGTCCAGCTCTGGAGCCCTCAGCACAGGAAAGACATGGACCTGTTGGAGCAGGTCCAGAGGAGGACCACGAAAATGATCAGGGGGATGGAACACCTCTCCTRTGCAGAAAGGCTGAGAGAGTTGGGGTTGTTCAGCCTGGAGAAGAGAAGACTCCAAGGAGACCTTATTACAGCCTTTCAGTACTTAAAGGGGGCTTATAAGAAAGGTGGGGACAAACTTTTTAGCAGGGCATGTTGTGATAGGACAAGGGGGAATGGTTTTAAACTAGAAGAGGGTAGATTTAGACTAAGTATAAGGAAGAAATTTTTTATGCTGAGGGTGGTGAAACAGTGGAACAGGTTTCCCAGAGAGGTGGTAGATGCCCCAACCCTGGAAACATTCAAGGTCAGGTTGGACGGGGCTCTGAGCAACCTGATCTAGTTGAAGATGTCCCTGCCCACGGCAGGGGGGTGGTACTAGATGACCTTTAAAGGTCCCTTCCAATCCAAACTATTCTATGATTCTATGATCATCTCTTTCCTGGATGGGAAATGGCAAATGATGCCCCTTTCTATAAGTGGAAACATCTTTTTGACTAGAGCCGCCATGGGAATACACACTCTTCCTAGAAGGGGCTGCTGCATCTCAAACTGAATGCAAAGCAGCCAACGACTTCCATTTCTACACTATTATCCAAAAAGTTGTTTTTTTTWAAAAAGAGGACACAGAAAGAACAGGCCAGCCCAGACCTCAGGGGCCAGTCCCTCAGCTGGTGTGAATTAGTCAAGCTCCTTCAATACAATTAGAGTCATTTACTCCCACTGAAAAGCTACTTCAGAAAAATGGAAGACTAAAAAGCCAGTATCAGGGTCCAGATTTCAAATCCTCTCCCCAGCCAGACTTCCAGATGGTATCAATCTGCCTGGACAACCCAGAAAGCCTGACCAGATCTCTTAAGACCCCTATTTCAATGCTTTGGATGGTAGTTCAGCACAGGGAAGAACCTGACCTCTCGTTCTAATCAGATGGAGAAGAAAAAAAAGACCAAGGCATTTTGCTATTGCTACAGTTTCAAAACAGTGACCAAAATCAAAACAGTATCTAACTTTAATTAATGGGGTCCTGTCATCAGCCCCGTCCTCCTCTACGATAGTGGTGTCAGAAGAAAATTGCCAAATCTAATGCAAAGGCTGACAACCTTCACAAAAAGGTCTTTGTATGCAAAGCTTTAAGAGTAAGGACAACTCAGGACCCACCAAAAAAAATTCACTACCAAAAAAAGACATCTGCATGTTTTTTCCAAGTGTTTTGCTTGGTCTGAATGGGTTTATTTTTCCTGCAGTGCTGTGAGTGTGATGCTGACTGTCTCACAGCAAGAGCCCAGCTAAGGTGACTGCCAGCATGTCATAAAGAAATCAGGTAACAGGGGGAATGGGTCCACAAAGCAGAGGAGCTCATCCATCTTCAGCTGAAAATTCCCTTCAAGACCAGCCCTTTCTGCGACTCCCAGCTACTTAACTTATCCGAATGCCCTTTCTTCCCRACAGACAAGACCACACAGGATCTAACCTGCAGATCGTGCTATCTCGACAAAGGCCAGCACCAGATGTTTTGGAAGATGATGCAGACAAACAAACAGGAAAAGCCCTATTATGGGCAGATAGGGGATAATCTAATCTCTCCCAAACAGCTCTTCACCTTAACCCCAAAACTCACCTCTCGCTTTAAGCTGGTTTATTCCAGCTCAGTGGTTACCTTCAAGAAAAAAGACTGTGTAGACATCATGCAAAACATAGCAGAAGTAGCACCTAGAAACCACCTGGGACAGACAGAAACACCTGAAGAGGTTTGATGCTTAACTTCCACTGACATGTGAACATTGTTCCAAAAAATGTGTTTAATTTCTACCAGCAAGGGAAGTAATTCAATCAGCTGAGAGCTTTCACATCTGCTAGAGTCCCTGAAGTCAGGAGGACCAMAGCCATAGCACACAGCCACCAGCCCCACTATTAAGTTATGCAAAGTGCTATTCACTACGGCCCTTCCACAGAGGAGTCTTTCTTTGGATAAACCACACAGCAATGCTTCATCGTCGAGTACAAACCTATTTACATATTTTAAAGCACATTGGGAGGTCGTTTCCTGACAAAACAAAGACATTTTAAGGCATATTTGCTGTCTGTGTTTCCGCATGTTAAGAAAAATTTTGATTACAAGCAGTAATTAATTGATCACATACAGCGCGCGTGCTTTGGAATTACTGTGAATGAAATTGCATTGAAAACATCCTAACAAGGACATCCCCAAATATTTGAAAACAGACAGAGCTGCAAAATGAATGCTGAATGTCATTCAAAGCTGATAATAACCATCATTCAATGCCAGTAAACAAATAAACAAAACCTTTTGGGCTAACAATTATTGAAAGAGTTTTAAATTGCTGATTACTATCGTAATATCTGTAATGGAGAACAGCTGAATTTTTGCATGCTATGAAGAGCTTGCTGAAGTAGCAAGGATCATTCTGTATATGGGTGATTTACATTCCTTTGTGGTGCCTTGGTACATATATCTCAGGAAGAAATCAAAACTATATGCCCGCACCTAATGGGAAACATAAAAGCAAAGGTCTGTCAGCGTTGTGAACTTTTTCTTTTTTCCAGTAGCCAAGGGATAAGCCCATATTTCTTTATGTCATCTTTCTGAAACGCTGATATTCCAGTTCATGTTAGCTTAACAGAAAATTCCCAAAGGTAAATGGAAACTAACTTTCTCCGAAACAAACAAAAAACCAAATTACACCAAAACAAAGAAATCCCCAGAGGTAACATGGGAACAATGAGGGATGCTGCTGGACAGCTGGCAACCAAAGCAACCACTTTAAACGTCAATAACTCTCTCCCAAGAGCTGGAAGAAAGTTTATGCTCACAACATAGGGGAGAACCTGGTTCTCCTGGCATCTCCTCTGCCTTGGACACGCTTTCCTACCTCTGGGAAAGGGAGAGCAATCACAGGACATGGGAGGCATAGGCCACGTAGGGGTTTGTTTGGGGCAGCTGAGATAGCAGCAAAACCCCAGAGGTGGTGGCAATAGCTCTTGGATATTGGCCTCCCTGAGCCGCTTAGGGCACCAAGACCCCAAATTCCTACCCCTGATGAAAGGGAAGAGAAAGGCCAGAGAAATGGTCTAGTAGATGTGAAAAGAAGCAACAAGCCACAGGGAACAGAAGCTCCACAGTCTCTCACTCCTTAGTGGCAGCATTGCACTGTCTTAGGGTTGCATTTGCAAGCTTAGCCCTGGCAGGACTGCAAGATAGGATACATATGGTAAAGATCAGGGTCAGGGCTGCAGGCAAAGGGATCATTTATTGCCAGCAACTGGGAGCAGTCATCTCCCTCAGTCCCAGTGCCCAGCTACTCAGGGAGGAGCACTTAGACCTGCCCTACCACAGGCACCGGGTTTCATTTCACCTACACTGCTATACAGTATGACATTTAGAAGTCTAAGATCATAGTCTCAGGCAGAGAATGACAGAGGTTAAAGGATGAAATAAAGTCATGTCCTCACCTTCTTACTTGAAGCATTCCTGTCCAGCAGGATTTCTGCAGAACCAGCAAAATAGTACCACCCAGGAAGGAAAAATCACTGATTAATCCCCTATTTTCTCCAGTTTGCTTTGCTCTCACCTCTGCTTTGCATCAATCCTTGTTGAGATCAACCATAACTCAGGACCCCATACAAATAATTCCAGAAACAAATAGATAAACTCCCAGCTCACAGAGAGCTTAAATAAACTAGATGCTTCCAGTTCGGCTGGGCTTGATGAACATCACCTGATGGTAATTAAGGAGCTAGCTGTGGCCATCTCTCAAAGGTTAATCTGAGACTTTATGGAGGACAGGTGAAGGTCTTTTGGGGGTTTGTTTCTCAGTCTTTTTTTTGCTTGTTTTCTTTTAATTTTTAAAGAGCTGTGGTATTCTAGACCAGTAATTCAACCTGCTGGGGAAAAAAAAAAAAATCTGGAACAAGTAAATAATTTGAAAACAACCTAGGAGATAACAAGGGAACGTGGACTAGCCAATACAGTCTTTTTCCAAGAACAAATATTACCAGACTAACAGAATTTCCTCCTATGATAGCATAACAGCCTGTACAGAAAGAGCAATAAGTATCACATACCAYGACTTCAGTAAACTGTTTCTTGTGATATTCTCGCAAGTAAATCAGGAAAACATAGTCTCGATAGAACTATTCTGGGCTAAGTGTAAAATGATTTCTTAAAGCCATTCCCAGAAAGATGTTCTCTACGATTCCCCATCGCAATGGCAAAAGTGTTCTTCAGCGTCAGTCCTGGTCCTGGCCACTAGTTCCACGAGGGCTCCAGCTAATGGGATAGAAAATGTTTATTAATTTTACAGAGGGGACCAGGCTGGGAGGGACTGTAAGGACAGGATTAGAACTCAAAACTGGAGAAATGTCTTGAAGAAAATATGATGAAATTCAGTGAGGACAAATGAAAGGCTTTGCACTTTGGCAGGATGACCACCTGCACTGAAGACAGGATAGGAAGACGCCAGGATCCCCTTCTTCCTGGGCAAATCCCTGATTTTAACCCTGCTATCTCACAAGAAATCCCTTAAGCCCGTGTGGGTTAGGGAATCTTGAACAAGGGGCTCGCTCTCCCACTGCAATAATTTAGGGGCTACCAAGTAAGCAAAACCAAGTCAAAAAAGCCCTGACTCTTCAGTCCCAATGGTGTGGAAGCAAGGAGGGAAATGCTAATGTACTTAAAGAAAAAAAAAAAAAAAAGCTCCTAGACTCTTCCCAGTGTTTTCGACCATCTGGTGTACGTTAATTCCCACTCAGCTACCTGGCCCCATAGACCTGCCGTGGTCTCCCTGTGTCACTGGGGCTCCGAAACCCACCTGGCAGCAGTGTTTGGTGGGGTCATCCTCCTTCCCTCTTCAATGAGGGCAGGAGGAGCCTTGCCGTTCACCTTATCACTGCTCCCTGGGATTTAAGCGTGTGTTTATTATGCGTGTACAAAAGCTAGGCTCTGCTCAGTCGGGGCCCGCRGGCTTGGTGCTTCCTGGTAGATGGAGACATACCCCAGTCCCTTCGGGTAGGTTTCCTTTGTAGAGCAGGCAAGAGGTAGACTTGTGGCAAACAACATTACCCGTAAGTAATTTTCCCTTACTTTATATAAGCAAATGCCTTTGATATACAACTATCCCCGACGTGTTCAGGTTACATGCTTATTTTAAGATCTTTTGTTTACTTTATGATCTTCATAGGTCATTGACATCTCATTTAGCTCTGGTGACCCTGTTTATACAATCGCAATATACATTAAAAAGCGTTCCTTTGGATAACATTAACATTCTTGATCTTAATCCATCATATGGGCTAACAATAGCTCCAGCTCAGATGTGTACGTAACTGTTAAAAGCTTTAATGTAGAATCCAATACACATATCGAGTGGGAGAGGCCTGATCAAACAGATTGGCTTTCTTTTTTCCATTCTAAGTGGTAGAGGATCCAGAACTATGTAAACTCTCACGAAATGCACTGTAGGACCCCTCCAGCCACCACTCAGTGCAATTAGATTCCCTGGAAAACACGTTTTTTCTTCCCCCTCCTCCAGCGCGTGACACTGTTGCTGGAGCAGTCAGCCACAACCACCTCCAGGAGCTTCGGTTCCTGTTCTCCCACTTGCTGAAAACCCAAGTCAGTGCCGACCTGGCATTTAACAAGCTCTTCTGGCAGAGGAGCAAAACTTGCCTGACATCACCCTGAGGGCTACAATTTCCCGCACCTGATGGGCCAGGAGCGCCTACCAGCAAATTCATCAGGAAGCTATGTTGCCTGCTATGTATTTATTAACTCATCCGACATTTCTCCACTCCTAAGTGCCATATCCCACACCTCCAGTGGGAACGCCTGGAAGGCCACTGTGGGATCTGAGCAAGCTCTGGGCTTCCCCTAAGATTGCCACGTCTGAAAGACCACAAAAAAAAAAAAAAAAATGTCCTCCCACTCCCTGCAAAGCTCTGGCCACCTCCAATGAATGGGTGCTCAGTGATGGGACGTGATTGGGACGTGCTGAGTAGCTTCTACAGAAACCAGCACATCCATGGGAAAATCAGCCAGGATGGCTTAAAACCACCCAGAGAACAAACATGGTCTTCTTGAATGCCGAAGCAGCGGTGGACCTTGGGTGGTATCACGGCAGCAGTGTCAAGCTGTGAAACTGAGAAAGACCATGACAAAGGAGAGTTAGATATTTTTTCTTTTACTGGGCTTGGTGATGATAACACAACGTATCGATACACTGTGGGAAGAGCACACCATTCATTAAAAATTCTGCTTTTTTTTTCAATGTTTGGGTCTGACTGAATTTAGAGAGATGGAGTCCAAACAGGACCATGCAAACCAACCTTCAGTCCTCTCTGGTTTTTTGGTCTAGTCCAGGAATGGCTACTTCTGTGTAGGTGAAGAACTGGACCTGGTGACCTCCCAAGGTCTCCTCCAGCACCACTTGCCATGACTTCTGCAACACTGCTTCTGCAGTAGCTCCTATCATTTGAGAAATATCCACCTTATAAACATGACGAAAGTCACAAAACATGGCCGTACCTAGGACAGGATGATCCTTCTTTTTGCCTTTCTTTTTTTCCTTTCCTCCATAGGTTCAAAAAATGACATTTTGGCAGGCACGTTAATGTCTCTTGGGCTCAGCCCATATTTCCCAGGCGACCGGGTTCAGTTGCAGGGTAAGAGAAAAAAAGTACTAATAAAACATCTGATGCAGTTGCCATGACACACCAAAGGCAGGATGAATACGCTGAAGAGGACATGCCACATGAAGAGAAAGGAGAGCAGGAGGCCACAAGAGCATCGGAGAGAGCCAGGCGACACGTCCTTGGGTCAGATGGTTGCTGCAACAGCTCCAGCACCTTTAAGCTGTGCCAGCTGTCCCACCGCCAGACCCTCTGTCATGTCACTGATTCCTGGGGAATAGGAGCAAGATTTGGGAAATTCGGGGTGAGGGCTGACTGCAGGAGCTGGGCTGCAGAGGGACAGAGTACCCCCAGCGTCTTTGCAAGTCCCACCTAGCAACGAGCAGCACCCCCAAAAATGAGATCCCAGGTCAGGAAAGCAGAACGGTAAATGATATCACTACCGACCAGTAGTGATATCATCTGGTTTACTTAAATATAGGTAGTTTTGCTTCCTGGTTTTAAGTGATTGGCACGTCAGCACTGTGCTCAGACAGAGCCATGCAAACTCCAGCGCTGTGATGCATTTTAGGCACGAAGGTCTTCCTCCTTAYAAATGACCAGTTGTTTTCTTTCTACCTTATTTGTTGGTTTTATAAGTCTGTGGTTCTTCTGGATACAAACTAAAGCTTTGTTCAAGTTGCACAATATTAAAGTCTTAATTAAAATAAGACCTCTAATTCAAAGAAAAAAAAAGAAAGAAATACCCATTAAAATTCTAAGTGAGTAAAAAGTGAGTAAAGCAAATTCTTCCATCCCTGACTTTAAAAAGTAAACTTGCATCTAGTCAAAACCACAGACTTCAAACCATAAGTGAACAAGCAACTGCAAAAGGGCAAATTTATAAAATTAGGCAGGAGGCAGCTTTGCTCAGTGACACGGTGCCGACGCACAGGGACACAGGTGTGGGTGTCCGTGTACACCATGTCCAAGGGTCAGCTCTGYGTGGATGTACGTGCTACGAGTGCGGAGACAGCAGTGCTGGTCCCTGGGATGCGCTTCAGCAATGCCACCCTATTCCCAGCTGCCAATACCCCTCCAATTTATCAAGCCATTTGGGACCAGAAGTGCTTAATTTATTTGCTCATTCCTTCAGATGGACAACTTATAGGATGCATGTCATCTGTCCCAGGGCAAACTGACACCCAGATTTTGCCCCTGAATTCAGGCATAGGAATTTTTGCAGCTGATGGTGCATCAAGAAGCAACAGAGATAAAACCCCAGTTCCTCACTGGAAGGACCAGGTTGCCACTAGGGTTAAGAATGACGTGGACATCCCTTTCTAGCACAAGTGCAGAGGCAGGCTTCAGCACACATTTCAGGAGCTACACCGGTGTGCCCGTGTGAGTCAGGAATGGGGGCAAAGCGAGAGGACAACTGTCGAGTCTCCCAGTTTCACTCCAGAAATGACAAGGTTTGTCTGATGTCCACAGAGAGGTTCAGATTTCAGGCAAACATGGAGCTCAAAAGCAACCCCTGTGGGGTGGGAAATGAACCTGCTGGTTTGGCTTTGCCAAAACCACATTTTAAAATGCTACAAACTGGTTTCACGCAGCTCTCTTCAACACCTTTGAGCTGCCCGAACCGCGATATTATTTAAGATCCCCCCCATTTTGTGGGCGAGTACCACCAAACAAAATAAACAACCCAACGTTGAAAGGTTTCCCCCTGCTTCACACAAGAAAGGCAGAGCAGCAAATCACCACAGCGTCTGGCTCCTACTCTCTGGTAAGCTCTGGGGTGGTTTTACTGACAGCATCTTTCCCAAGGAAGGTGTGAACAGCAATGGAGGAGCTCTTTATAAATCTGGAGAGCCGCTCCCCCCGAGTCCACCCCCTCAGCGAGCCGAGCTCTGCAAAATACCCTTTTCTATTGCCAGCTGCATGGCTCGGCAGCAATGGATAAACTCAGCTGCACCTCGAGAAAGGAGGACAGTTTTGAAGCAAGCGAATGTTCTCCAAGATGTTTTCAGCTGGTGAAACAAAGCTACAGGAAAAGCCGGAGAGCAGCACAGCAGTTTTTGGCTATCGTTTCAGATATTTATACTGGAATGCAATCGTTATTGCTTCCATCCTAGCTTCTCCTTCTGCTCGCTCCGAGGGGGAATAGCATTAGGATGGCACTGCACTGTACTGCCATAATAATGAAGATGTCACTAATTTACCATTTAGACTTCATTGCCTATAAAACAGGAGGAGGAAATGGGCTGCGAGCATGATAAGGAGCAAACCCTGGTTTGAACACAAATATACTTGAGAGCTGGTGGGGGGAGAAGGAGAAATTAAAGGCAATCGGCTGAAAGCATCTTTCCAGCCATCGGGCTTCGCGGTGAACATGCGGGATGGTCCCAGGACCACCAGCTGCAGGAGCAGACCCTGATCCCCCAGAAGTTGGCCAGGTTGGACATGTCTGTGATATTTCAGTGCTTAGCAAGCAGTCCTTCGCAGTACTCAGCCATCGTGTTTCTTCACAAATCTGTCCATTTTTGCTACTAAGGCCCTCTAACACTTCTGAGGTCCCAATTAAGTAAGTTATTGTAGTGAATATTTAAATCTTAGGCTGTGCTCAAAGCCCTGCTTGAACAGAGATGTCTTCCTAAAATTAGACTTCATCAGATGTGGGTACCCCTGTTAGGGGAAGGGATAGATGCATAAGAACTAGGATTCACACCAAAGCCAGTTCAGCCCTAACTCCTGATGAGAGGGAGGGAGGGAGGGAGGGAGAGAAAACTCAACCCTCAGGTCTCGCTCAGGTCAAGCCTGCAGCTCAAATCTAGGAGATGTCAAAGAATTGGTTTCAAGTCTCTGTTGCAACTGATATTAAACTGCCTGTACAGGGAGAAACAATTGCACCAGAAAAGACCAAGACCCACATCTCTAAATATTYAGCAGCCTCCAAGTTAGGATATTCACCTGGAAAGTAGGAGACATGGATTAAAACCGTTGCTCTCAATCAAAYGGAGGTCTGAGAAGAGCTCTGACCGTGGGACTGCTGAAGCCGAGCCCAAGACCCCAGTGTCCACCCGCCTTGGACTCCCCAGGTAAAGCCAGACATGGTTTTTGAGAGCTGGCCAGCACCCCAGGGTGCTCAGAGTGGGAAGTCCTACCCTCTACCTCACCTTGGAGGTGTGCTCCAGGAATAAAATACCCTCGCAAAAACCTCCGGAGTATTTCCTGAAGCTCCCCAGAACTTGCCAAATTTCCTTAAGATTTTCCAGGGATCCCAAATTCACCCAGGCTGTTCGAGCCTAGGAGTGTGAAATCTTATTTTCCAGTTCTTTGCTCAAATTTAATGAGCCATCCCTTGTGTAACCTCCCTTGGAGAACATTTTGAATCCCCATGTACTTCCCTCCCCCTCCACGGCCAACACAGCCAGCATCTGGCAAGAACCCCAGCATTTATCTTTCCAAACTGGGTTGCAAGTACTCGGTAACGCTACTCAGACACAAGTTACGCCGGACTCTTCTTCTAGAGGAAAAGCCACCAAGAAAGGTCAGAAGTATGGCAAGGGCATCTATCCTGCTGCTTCTCGGGGAGGCAATTGCTAGAGAGCAATCTGAGCTCCGTCTGAGTTGCTACTTGGGCTGAAGAGCCTCCAGGAACCTCAACGAATCTGCCCCTAAAATAATGCTCCATTTTCCCCCTAACTACTACTGACTGATTAAATGAACCTCAGCATACAGCAGGTCTTTGCTGCTGTTGTTATTTTCTGTGTTACTGTTTTTTTGGATAAGATATACTTAGGGAAAACACTAGAGATCTCAATTAAGCAGCTGGGTGACTTATAAATATATATTTATGTTTGAAGCCTAAGTGGCCATTGGCTTCCCTACTGTTTTACTTAGCTAACAAAACAACTCTATCAAAGTAAGTATTATTCCAAAACCCAACTTCCTGCGCAGAATGCTCCCATGTGCTCCATCAGTCTGCTTCTCTGATGAACTACATCGTTTCTTATAAACTGTCCATGGCCCATAAATTTCCAAGCATAAAGGCTATTACTGTGCTGTGCAAATCTGCTGAGAATTTTATCCTTATAACTTCATTTCGTTCGGGTGCAAATGAGTTCGGTAAGAAAGTTAATCTGCAAACTTTTTTTTTTTTTCCTCCTCCCCTGTCTTCTGCTTTTAGGCTTATTTTGATAAGTAACACTTACTTGATTTACTCTTTGAGGTGGGCTTTGTTTTGACCGATTTCCGTTGGACCGCCTCTGCTTCAAATTGGTTTTCTTTTACTCAGGAAAACACTTCTCAAGTGTTCCTTTCCCCAGAAGCTTGAAAACAAAATTCACAACAAGATGGATGAAAATAGATCCAGTTGGGTTTTGGGCCACCTAGTAGAGAAATATTGCAAATCTACTCTGTTTTGTGATCTGAACAGAAAACCCCTGCATATATTCAGGTATTGGGAGCGATAACTACTTAAAAAAAAATCTTTTTTCCCTTTCTGGCCCAAGCCACAGGATGGTGGGAAACTGAGGATTTTGTGGTGGGAAACTGAGGATTTTGTGTGTGTGTGTGCATGCAGATGAAAACCTCTTATGAATGTTTTGCTCATTTTTAGCTCTCACAATTGCCTGTTTACGTTAGGACTCCTGTTGTCACATGGAGCGGACAGATCTTCAAACAAATTGTAGTCTCCCTGTCCACCGAGTAGAAAAATGACTGGATTTTGCCATCGGGTGCAGCACGAGGCTTGTGCTTCCCCTGGCTTAATTCCAGTTTCTATAACAATACGAATTAAACTTGCTCAAGGCCATGGGAGAGGTAGGGGGAAAAAAGATGAAATAATCCATAACTCTCATGGCTTTCTTCCTCCAAGCCCCCAAATCAGTCAATCACAAGCAATATGGAAAAAAATAATGGGAATAGGGACGTTTTGATATCTTGATTCTGGAGACTTCTTGACTACTTTGTACTAATTTCATTATGCTCATTTTAAGGGGCTTTTTATTGATAGATACCCCAGGAAATATGACTTGGAAACAGTGTGCTACCTTGGGATATCACCAACCATTTGACTTTGGGGAACTAAAACAAAAACAGATGTTTTAGGAAATAAGCAGCTTGAATATATCACTCATAAACCAATTAAAACTTTCTGTAGCAAGTTGACATTTCCCATGAAGCAAGCAATGGGAGTAAACGCAAATCAGTTGGCTGCGAGCTACGGAGCAATTCCCAGCCACAGATTTTATTTTATTTATTTTTTTTTTTTTTACTGCTTTGAAAATGATGCTTGGGTTTAAAAAAAGAAAGGTGTGATAAAGAAGCAGTCTCACCTTGTCACTCTCGAACCCAGAATCTGTCTTTTCACCTTCACACTTCCATTCCTTGCTCATTAAGCAAACAGCGAGATATTCCCACTATTGTTCATCTCTTTAGCAGAGAGTCTCAGCGATTTCATGTCCAAGTACGCTCCAAAATAAGGCATGAAAATCGTTTCTGTTTGTTTCAGGTATTTAGTTAAAAATAGTTTGCAGGTTCTTGAGAGTATGGGGGAAAAATGAACAGTTTGGGGGTTTGTTTTCTTATTTTAAGCTTTTTAAAATTTCATCTTTTATTGCTTTTTTTCCCCAAGGATACTTTTTTTTTTTTTATTTTATTTTGCAGAGCCAAGCAAAAACATCTAAGCACATGCTTAACTTTAAGCATTAAAAAGTCAATGGGATTTAAGCATGTGTTTAAAGGCAAACATATGCTTTAGAGCTCTGCTGAATAGGAATGGTTTATTGAATCAAGGCTATAGACAGGTTAATAAAATAGGTTAATATATGCAATCTGGAAACAAAAATTATACAACATGTTGCTGGAATATTAGCGTTATAAGCATTGCCTCGTTCTAGCTCAATTCCCTAAATTACTATTGGATTTGTAATGTCCTTGACGCTGTCTCCTCATTTCTTAAAGAAATGCAGATTATTGTGCTAGATTACAATCAGCTGGCTAACGTACAGTTTGAAGCTTATGATTTTATCCAGAGCAATTTGGAACAATACGATCTTACTTCAAAAGGAGTTTATTCACCAAAATTCATTTTCAAAGAAAATCTGCCAAATCTTTTCCACCTTCACATATCCGTAATTCCCTCTCTATAAATATTCATGTGCTGTGAATAAGATGTAGAAAACATTGTGTTATTTTTCAATATTTACTCTAGAATTAGTTCCACAAAGGTGCTTATTGTATGACAAAAGGTAAGAGTTTACACTCTCATCAAAGGTTTCTTTTAAATAGATCATAAAATCCATTGTGAATATTTAAGCCAAGAGTAATAACATGGTGTCATATACTCACACAGTATAATGCAGTAACACTCTGCATTTTGACATCTGCCCAGACAGATGTTTAGAACGAAGTTCCTCGGATTCTTTCTTCTTTTTTTTTTTTTTCTTTTTTTTTAAGTTGCATGGAAAAAAATCTGGGAATCATCTTTTATATCGAAGCTACTTAGTACAATTTAACTGTCATCAGTTTAATTAATTTAAATGTAGACTTACTGTGGAAGCCAACAACTCACATAAGCCTTCCACAAAAAACAGGAAAAAAAAGAAAAGCCTCCCAAAATGTAGCCAGCAACATCCTGACCTCAGGAAGGCTATACATTTACGGGATGCACACAGAGCAAATATCTAAAATCCCACAATTTACCTGTATAACTCTCTGCTGTTATCCCATCATCTTTAGCACAGACAGCCCCAGCACCGACAGTCAATAGACATTTTCCCACTATATTCCTTCAGAAGGATTACGCTAATTGGTAGTTACTAATTATTTTGCCCGTAGCAACACCGCTGATAAATATCAACACATATATTTACTTAAAGTAGTTGCAGAGGGATCTTTTTTTATAACTCCACGTCTTGTGATTTCTGGGGTTTAGATCCATGTTGAAACGTGCACATGACCACATGCTGACTGCCAAATTCATTGTAATGTAGAGCACGTTTCAATGATAGTCCTTTAAACAAAGTTAGCTGGATTTTTTTAAGAGCTTGCTGGTTAGCTTATTTATTATGAAGATTTGTCAGGCAGCACAGTTAAGTTAATCAGTAACCAATAAAAGATTTAAGTTCAGAGATATAAACTGGTTGATTTATTGCTCACAAAGGTTTTTGGCTTCTCAACGGGAACTCATGAAAACATGTTGTTATGGTTACTTCGGAAACCAATACCTTTTTATACCCTACTAATATATAGGAATTTGAGAGAGGAACCTATGGTTCCCAGGTACCTATACAGTATTTTCTTTTTTTTTTTTTTATTTTTATTTTTCAAGTTTTTTTCTTTTTCTTTTTTTTTGCTATGCGAATATGTAAACGACCCGAAACTTGCTTTGTTTTGAAATCCCTGCGCCGACTCCAAGTTTTGGTTTACTGCTGCCATCAGGAGAGTCAGATCACTTCGCACGTGTCCCCGCCTTGTTTATAAATTTTGCAATCTTCAACAAAAAACAATCTGACCGCATTGTTTTAAAAGCAAAGGTGCCAGCCAAAGTACTCACGGCAGCAATGTTGTTGCATTACAATCTTCTCCAGCATGTAAATCCGAAAGAAGAAAATCACAATGTCAAATACAGTTAAAATTGAATATAAACTGTCCTGCTGTCTTTTTTTTTTTTTTCTTCTTTCATCCTACTGAACACATCACCCAACCTCACTTCATGGCCGTTCTGGTAAATGTTATGCAAGTTTTTTTCCTCTAACCATGGTCGTGATCATCTATATGCTGAGCACGCAGTTTAACGTCAGCGGAGGCTGGCTGGAATATACGTTGCATATTATTTTCCAAAAGGCCGATGTGATTGGGGTCCCAGGGTCCAACGGAGCCACAGCCAAGTTTTCAAAAGCCACTATGGGTTCCATAGCCTTACTGCTGTATTTTTGGGGGTATTTTTTAGGCACCTGAAATTGCACTTAGGTTTTAAGACCTCACTGGGTCTTAGGGCCAGGACTGAAACTGGACCGCAAGCACCTCTGTCCAGCCTGCGTGCACCACTCAGGCCATCAGTAGCTCAGTATCATCAAAAATCACTCTACTTTCCCCCTGAAAAACATCTCCCGAGCCATTTAGACACATGCGAAGTTATGTGTCAGCCCAAACCATTAATCAAACTCGCACTCAGGTTTGTACTGAAAAGTCACCGTCCCTGGAAGTATTTAAAAGCCGTGTAGATGAGGCGCTTAGGGACATGGTTTAGTGGGCATGGTGGTGTTGGGTTGACGGTTGGACTCGATGATCTTAGAGGTCTTTTCCAACCTTAATGATTCTATGATTCTATGATTCTATGAAAATACAGGCTCTGCTCCCCAGCCCCTGCCAAGGCTTCATGGAGGGGAAGGTGGCGCTGGGCCACACGTATCACTCTGGATTCAGCCAACAAACTGGTTAGCCGTGTCACCCGGCATATAGATTATCAAATAAATGATGGTCAAGTGTGAATTGCGAGGTTAAAGATATTCTCTATCAAGGCGTTCTGATGACATCATCATAAACCCAGAGGGCAAAGCTCAGCTAGTTTATGATGTCACCAGAAGGCTTCTCCGGGTTGCTGCCATAGTTCATGGTCATTATTTTCTGTAACAGGAGGCGCACATGCACCTACATCCTGGCAGGGCTCCGATCCACATTAGCCTTCTTTTCATGTGTATATAGATTTTTTTTTTTTTTTGCATATATATATTGCATATAGGTAGTGTATGTATTTTGCATATATATAAAAATAAAATTTGCATCTATATTTCATATGTGCATATCGCGCGTGTGTGTGTATGTATGTATATGGTGTATATATATAACCTATTCAAAGCCAGAGCTCACTGCCGAGGCAGAAGCCGGGGAAGCGGGGCTGGTACCCCAGGCTGGAAGAAGCACAGCAGGAGGGCAGAGGATCTGGCCACCTCCCTGGGGAGCTGGAGCCCATACAGGATGCTCTTTTTTTTATTATTTTTATTTTATTATTATTATTATTATTATTTTGCAGAGAAGGCACAGCTACAAAGGGTTTCCTAACCACTACAATCACTGAAGCTGGCAGCAGCCGCAAGTCATTGATCTCTGGGGGATGCTGGATTTTCTGTACAAAGTGGCCGTGCAAAGGCTGGTGCCTACCTGACATGGGGCAGGGTAGCAAATAGAGCCAGGGCAAAAAACAGGCAGTAGAAAAGCTGAAAACCGAAACCTCTGCCCTTGTCCCCTCTGTGGATTTAAAGATGGGGATCCCCTGCCCAGGACTATGCATCCAGCCCCTTCCTGGGGAATGCAGCTCACATTTATTTTAGAGGCAGGCAGGCAGGAAAGCTACATCATCTGGTGGCTTTGGCACAGCCAAAGCAGCACACCACAGCTGGATAGCTGATCTGTGTCTTTCGCCTCGCTGAGAGGCCTACCACATGCTATGAAATGCTTTAATGTCCCCTTAACATGCTGTATAAATAATTTCCGTATCCATTCAGTGGTGCTCACATGTGGTCCTTTGAAAGAGTTAAGTAAAAATTACAGTACTAATATATCTTTGAGATGAAACAATGACATTTATAGGTCATTGTAATCCACGCATTAATTAATTTTGTTCCCAGCCTTCCATATGATCCATATGATGCCTCTTCAGTGCTAAATTTGGCCTATGGAGCTGTGTTTTAACAAAAAGATAAGTTTTAAAACTGGACTTGGAGGAAGTTTCTTAGTTGCTGAATATTTAAGCTAGCTCAGGAAGGGCAGGTAAATAAACCTGCATTCCCGCAGCAGCCTACCGAGTCCCTTTTGGGGGCAAGCGAAGAGTGAAAGAGCGCAGCCCCCTCGATGTCCAGCCACGACTACGAAACCCGGCCATGCACCATCAGGGGCGAGAGATGCTCCCCCCCTTTCTGCAGCTGGGGCTGGGATGTACCTGTACCTCCTCACCTTTGGAGAGGCTGCAAATGGGCCCGCAACGTGCCGTGCAGGAAGGCATGGGATGAGGAAGGGGAGAGGGCAGCCTTGTGCGACACTTCCCTCCGCTCGCCGGGAGGCAGAAAGTGCCGAGCTGCTGCTCCGCAGGAAAGGCAGCCGCTGCCCCAGCGCTGGTGGGATGCAGAGCCAGCGCCCGCTTTCTCACAAGGGGAATTACGTGAAAAACGTAAAGAATGGATTCCATCACGACTTACTTTTTTCCACCTTCCTCCCTCCAATGTGTTGATAACGTCCATCTCCAGCCACATCCCCCATCCCCATCCCACCTCAGTGTCAGTGCCTGAGCCTGTTCTCAGGGACAGCCCCGGGTTTTTATATTTTACAGAGCTCCACAATGCAAGCACGAAGAGAAGGAGGCCTTTCAACTGGCAACGATTACATGTTTCGTGATTTAGGGGTTTGTTCTATTAGTGATATGAGAGCCCTGATGTGAAAATCTCCAATTAACAGTAAGGCATGCATAAATCCCACTATGCAGCAATGGCAGTAAATTAATATGTTGGTTTTTCCCTTCGTAAAAGTAGGTTACAAGTTCTACTGCAGAGGGTATAGGTACTAAGGAGACATCTGATCAGCTCAGCTCTATCACTTCAAAAAACATTTACAACTTCTTTACATGCCTAAAGCACAGTCTCTTAAGCCAAAGGTCATTACTCTTATAAAACTGATCGGAAAGCTGCAACCCCATCACATGCCAAGACACCGTCAGGCCAAACAACACCCTAAAGAAGAGGTTTCAAGGCAGCACTTCCCTTTCAAACTGTGCCGTTCCTTGTTTCTGCATCCTGTAGCGAACCCATTTGTTTAACAGCATGAAGTGCATAGCCGGGATTACAGGCTGGACCATAGCCTGTGTGTAAACCAACGTAAGGGTATGTCTTTGCCCTTCTGTGAAAGTCACTTTCGGGTAATCTGTTAATAATAATCCTCATGAAATTCTTTAAATGCTTGTGTAGAGATACAGAGAGAAATGCAGGTAGGGCTTCCTGAAGCAGCACATCAGGAAACGTGATAAATAGGGCTGGATCGCTCAAGTGTAGGATGACGGAGAATTGCTCTTAAGTAGTCTAAATCCATCAAAATCCAATCATGGTATAAATTTCATGGGTTTCTGTTGAACCATGTGAACAGCATTGGTGGTTTTAGTGAGCACCTTAGTGGGACTTTCTACTTTTGATCGATGGGAAATAGGTGCAGGTTGTACACTGCCGCCCAAGTAAATGCTCCATTAATAGTAGGAGAACAGCGCAGTTGGAAAGTCAGTCCCAGTATTTTCCGTCTGTTTAAAGATTTTTCTTGCCATTTTTACAGCATCCATTCAACCCAACACATTTCATGTTCAGTTTAGAGAGAGAGTGTGTGTGTGTGCACGCACGCGTGCATGCAGGTATATAGAGAAAAAACCATGAACTCTCCCTCATCTATAGACATACACATGCACAAATTAATGCCACAAGCAAGAGAAGGAAAAGTTGGATGATTTGGAGGCTATTCATCTTGCCAAGTTAGAAATACAAAGGGCCAGATCCTCAGCTAATATAAACTGGCTGCGAAGCCAATAAAACCGCCACAATTTAGACCAGCTGAAAGATGTGACCCAGAGCTTTGGAAGAGTGCAGCATGTGATGAGGTTGCTGGGAAAGCTTGTCAAGCACTGATGGGAGATCTAGATACCTCAATTTCATTGAAAAATTGGTTGGAAAGTGGGTATTCAAGCACTTACCATGAGTAGGGAGAAATGTTTCTTCTGCTCTCCAACCTGAATGCCCATCCATGCCATGGATGTCTTGCCTCACTGGGAGAAAAGGAAAGCGGTGGTGTCACTTAAATACTTCAAAGAACAAAATAATATTTGAATCATAATTTCAAAAGCAGAAATTTGACAAAACCATGCTCTGAAGTGGCTACCTCTGGGAGAGGCACTGTCATATTAGGTAAGAAGATAACAAGTATTGGCAAAATACAGGGTTAGTCCGTGCTCCTCCTCGGTTTCAGAATTATTGCTTTATATTTCTACTTTCTTAACAAATTATTCCATTGACACTACAAAGCAAAGGACTGAGAGTGAAGGATAATACACAAGAGAGCCCCTAGGCTGTTACTTTGGATTATAAGTATCTAATTTCAGTCATTTAAAGCAAATTCAGTTTTGTCAAAGGCTCTAGTCCAACCTATAAAACTCGGGTCCGGTGAGCATGACAGCATGCCTTGGAGGAACAGGGCTCCAAAGGGGAAAACAAACAGCTCCATTCAACTCCTTCAAAGGCCTTTTTTCATGTAACCATAAAGTTAATACCAACCTTCTTTGATTATGTGTACCGTAAGAGAGTGAGTAGTTTCAGTTACAAGTTTTTTCTTACACATCTCCTCGTTTTGTGTGGGTTTTTACATCCCCCAGTAGAGAAACTTCCATACCTGAGCCCAACAGAGCAGCCAAGGATGCGAAAGGGAGGGAAGATAAGTAATAAGAAATCAATTTTTGTCAAGGATGCTTAATGTCTTATTGCAACTAAGTGCCATTCCTACTTGCACATATCTATCACCAAGATCAGCTCTCCTCTGCATTGGGGGTAATTTGGGGTTACCCCTTTATTTCAGAGGGTAACTTTAAATTTCCTGCTGAATTTGTCTCTGAACAGCAACAAACGGCCATCCGTAGGCCCTGGATAGCAATCAACATACAAAATCCCTGATTTTTAGCTGCAGAAAGTACAGCCTCGATTGAGTCCCCTTTTATTAAGGATTGTAGGCCTTGGAGAGTTTTAATAAATCGGTGATTTCTGTACTCCGAATTGCACAGTTCACTCTCCCATACACTTGTAGGGTCAACCTGTTTCAGAAAGCAAATCTTTCACCAAGTTTCTCTATGCTCTGGTCTAAGAGGAATTCCCTGAGCCAAAATTTGAAGAGCGGTATTTCAACTTGGATACACACAGYGAAAAAACTTAGGCTACACTTTCATTGCTTCTAAAACTGGGACTTGAGCTAATACAAGGGCTTCTCCACTTGGAGAGTACAAAGAGCGAGGTCAGAGCCCTTCCCTAGAAAGCTCAGCTCAGCTGCTCTGTATTTCAGCATTCCCAGTTTTGCAGGGAAGAAAATATYGCTTGGTGACACAGAATAACATTTTCTTACTGCCTGCATAAAACTTAGTCCATAAAGATAGTTTCAAGAAGTAAAAAGCAAGGAATTATTGTAGTAGCATTATTATTACTACTACTAMTAATAATTATTTTATTTTATTATTATTTTTATAATAATTAGAAAAGCCCTTCAACAATAATAACAACTAAATGGTATTTAATCCTAAAGGCTGGCAAAGAATGACAGACTGCTCAAGCAATAACTCCTAAGTGTCTGTGTGCTGAAAGCTCTCACTTCCCTTGCTCAGATGATAACACGGTTTAGTGACATGGACTTGAAAAGCTTTGGAGGCCTTCAAAATGGAGCAGACATTTAGATGGATAATGAGAATTCCCTTGGTTAGACGGGCTAAAATATATATWTTTTTTTAATTTATTTATTTTTAATATGTACACTGAGCATCAGCTGAGCATTTGGGACTTTATAAAGCAGAAGCTGCGGTGCTTTTAATCAAGAAATGCACTAAAAATCATCGATTATCAGCCTCACAATTTGCCTACCTAGGGGCTAGCATGGCTGAGAGAAGAGAGGCAGGTG
The DNA here is from genome assembly GCA_035582835.1 of Phoebastria nigripes. Lineage (NCBI taxonomy): Eukaryota > Metazoa > Chordata > Aves > Procellariiformes > Diomedeidae > Phoebastria > Phoebastria nigripes. The sequence goes on from JAYKAV010000123.1 coordinate 892,961, forward strand.
GGGCAGGCTGCAGTGATGTAAGGCCATAAAAAGTCCATTTGAAGCAGATTGGGGTCACGTCCGTCGCGAGGCTGCAGCCCATGCCGCCGAGGAGGTGGTTTTACGGCACATTCCTCCGTCTCGCCTGCCTGGCCAGGGCTTTTCTGAGGGAGACGTTCGTTAGCACTGATGGGGTTGTGTCTAGTCCTCTTTGGTCAGAGGTGAACGGATGCATCGCTTGGCCGGTGATGAGGGCCAAGGACCTTGCCCTGCTCTAATACAGAAGGTCCTTTGGCTGACTACGTGTCTCCTCGCTTGGATGTCGAGAAAGACCTGCTAAAAATAAAAAAACCCAGGCATTTCTCATTCTCTCTGTCCTCAGCTTCTTCATTGCAAGAGKTTCCCAGCCCTCATGCTGGGAAAAAACCCAGGGTGCCTCTCCCAAGGGAAGGCAAGAGCCCCCAGCTGCAAGGTGCTGCCGAGCTGTCCTGGCACACACAGCCATGCTTCCCGGTTATAGCCAAGTGTCCAAGAGTTGCAACTCCCTGTTTTATTCTGTGCCAATTTTCTCTCCCCCCACAAAAAGAGACCAGCCTGAGCTGTATCTGCTCTGCCTCTCACAGAGGAGGTGTGCCCCCGGCGTGAGAACATTTTGCCAAGGAAAAGAGCCGACCCTCCAGCACTCGCATTATATAAACAAGATAAGATGTCCTTCCAGCCCAGCCCCCAGGGCTTGTGGCAGGGGCAGGGGGAAGGAAGCTGGGAGGGGAACCACAGCACGGCGGTCCCTGCCGGGCTTGGGAACAGGGAGGTTAAAAGGGCTCCTTCTTCCTCCCCAGGACAAAGATCTCCACCTCGGCTGTTCCCACCACGTCCAGCAACTCATTCGGACAATGGCTCCCTGAAAAGAGTATGTTGCAGAGCCTCAAGCTGCCACCTCCATGGGTCTGGAGGGACCTTCCTCTGCTCCAAAATGAGCCATTGCTATCTGCTGTTTCCTGGTGTAAACAACATGCTTCTTGCTGAACACCCTCCACCTCAGCAGGCTCAGCGCCTGGTGGCTCCTGTACCCATGGGTGCCTACACCAGCCACGCGGCTCTGCTTGGCAGAGAGATTTGATAAAGCACCATAGCTCTGTCCCTGGGCAGGCATCAAGTAGGAGATACACAGCAATGATAGAAGAAGGGGGTTCTCCTATCATAAGCCTGAACTGCACATTTTGGTCACTCCCTGTCCACAATCCCAAAGCTGAGCTAAAGACCACCACCACCAGCTGCCTGAGCTGGCGGCTTGGTACTGGCCAGCTAAGGAGAGGAGATCCCTTACGTCCTCCAGCTGCCGTGGGATGGTGCCCTTCACTAGATGAGCATGGTGGCACCAAAGGAGAGGTCAATCACCTCTCAAGCCACGGCTGCCAGGTTCAACAGAGATGCAAGGACAGATGCTAAATGGAGCAGACCTTCTTACCTTTCAATTTTGTCTCATACCCCATTCTGGTATGGGTGGTGACACCAATTCAGGAGAAGAGCTGGTCACGTTTTGGCAAAAATCCCACAACAAGCACTCAATCTTTCAGCATCGTTCCATTGAAATGCAAAGTCCTGGTTCTGATTCAGTGGCCAGGCAACTCTTCAACCTCAGCAGAAAGCTAAATCTGGGTCCAAACCTGAGCTCTGCCTCCTCAGCATCTCTCGAATTACTGCCAAAGAGCAACACTGCAAGTAACAAAACTCTAACAAGTTCCAATAAAGAAAATATTTTGTAAGAGGAAAAGGAGGTTAGCGGGAGGACTAATTTGCCAGGTAGGAGGTTTTAATGCCATCAGGGAAGATGTTGCTGATCCCTTCGTTAACAAGGCCTGTTGTTAATTCTGCTTTGGGCAAAGGGATTTTAAGATAAGGCAAAAAAAAAAAAAAAGAGCGATCCAGCCAGAAAAGAGAATTTAGGTGGTGGTTTCCATTTCTGCTGTAGTCTGGGTAGGGCTCACAGCAAATAAATGCTGAGTCTCACTCCCATGCTGGGACCCAAGGGTGTGTGGGAGCTCCACCAGGCCAGCCTCATTGCCACACGTCATCAAAAAAAACCCCCATGGGAAGCGGCTGTGGCGGGGTGTGTGTGTGTGGAAATCCTACTCACAGGGACTGTGAGAAGAGCATTTTAGGAGAAACCAGGCCTGCTTTTTCATCACTGGCTTGATGCTTCCAGCAGCCGGTGGTGGTGGTGGCAACTCAAACCCTGGGCAGCAGCCCACCTCAAGAAGTCAGAGGGCAAGAAACAAAGCCACCAAGCGTCCCCCATCAAAGGGGAAACTGAGGCACCCCAAGGCGGTTTGCCCTCCTGTCAGGCAGCATCGCCCACCCCTGGCTCCGCGTCACCCAAAAGTGCCCTTGGAAGCTGAAATCCCATTGACTTTCGGTTCAACTTGTGCTTGGACACATTAGGTACCCTGCAAGAATAAGGTGCCTGCGTGGGGCTGAGTGATGATTAGCACATCAAAAGGCATTGAAAAGGGAAGTATGCTGTTAATTTACTCTGGTAAAAGACAGTGACAAACTGTGGGGGGTTTTGACCTTTCTCTCCATCCAGGACACCAAGGGGGGAAAGGGGTTTTTTGAACACAGGAGGTTTTGCAGGGGATTTCCCAGGCTTGGGAAAAAACCTCTGGCTGAAGTTTGTGTTCCTGGTGTTGTGTGAGCTATCAGGGCCTGAGTAGGAGCCGGCTAAATCCACTGTGGCTAGATGCTGGCCAACACCAGGGATCACCGCACCTGCCTGCACACGCTGCCCTCGTTCGATACCAGCAAATAGCTGAGCAATTTGGTAGCAAACTGATTTTTATAGCTCTAAAAGACACTATAGCTTCTCTGAGTACTCGACTCGCGTTGGGCCTTACAATTGCTTTCATCCCCCAAAAGTAAGCTTCTGAGATTGCTATCCCCATCTGAGCCTTGTTCTCCTCCACCCCCTTCCCATATGTACGTTTGCCCAAGCACTCACTTTGATCTCTGCGCAACGTGGATGTCGTTCAGGAAAAGTTATTGGGTGAGTCATTGGGCTGGGATCTGCCGTCAGCTCGTCCTCCTCCAGGTAGGCTGAGGAGCGAGAGGCACAAAAGCTACTCCAGGGGTTAAACTAGATTAGTCCCTGAAGAGCAAACCCCTTTATTGCTGCAGGGTCTTCAGCATCTTCACCTGGGTTTGCCAGAAATGCCAAGCTGAAACTCAGCTGCTTGGCCTCTGCATTAAAGAAAGAGTCCGGGAATTAATTTGAAGGGTTAAACCGTATGTAAACCGCTGCAGCATGGTGGATTTCAAAAAGCAGTCCTGTTGCTTAAAAATTTGCTTCTCCAAGCTAGACACAATAACTGGGGAGTGGGAGTGACAACCTAAACCTCGGCTTGAACTGCCAGCTGGTGAATTCCCCATAGGCGGTATCTATCGTTCCCTCCTGGAGAAGAAAATATCCCCCACAAACCCAAACAGCCAGAACCACAGCAGAACCAGACCTGAAGTTAAGACTGAGAGGAGCAGATTCATTTCTACCTCTCAAACGGATGCAAGAGTTAACAGAGCAGTTTAAGCCTCCATTCCTGCTAACTTTAATTGTTCTTTCTACACAAACGCATTTATTTTCTCTAGGCATCAGTCCTGCAAACCACCGTTCAGGCGACTGGTCCGTTGCCACATGAGGTTTAACAACTCTACCTTCACACCTTAAGAATTACCATTATTGAAAAGGCACAGTCTCCGACAGAAGTTACAGCTCGCACAAGATCTCAACATCTATTAGCATTGCTAAAGCTAGATCCACTCCTAACTTCACAAACGTTAAATGCACTGGGTTTACTTCTGTGAACTCGGTCCGAGATAGTGGGAAAAATGTATTTAAATGTATAGTCGCTTACGTTGAATGTCACGTACAGATAAGTAGGACCTACATCTTCACAGTCTGGTTCTACCCTTGCAAACATGTTGCTGGAAAAAAAATTGGCTCCAGTGATTATGCATTACCTAGAAATTGAAATAGATTGAGTAGACTATAATAAATACATGCCAGAAAAAATATAAAGAATGTGTGTGGATGCCTATACTTTATCTTAACATTTCTTAGTCAAATAACTTCCTTATGGTGTAATCAAAAATGGAAAGCCAGCACCTAACTAAATGAAGTGCCGCAAACATTAATAATGGTTAAAATTACCATTCAATTTATTTTTATATTGGATGATCTTCAAAGTTGTAGATTGAGAATTGCTGAAACCTTTTAGGGATTTGTTTCTCAAATCAGAATACTTCAGAGAAGCAAACATAAGCTTGAATTTTCACTTCTAAAAATCCTTAGCGAAAGGAAATAGATGTATTTAATAAAAAAAAAAAAAAAAAAAAAAAAAGAAAAACTTTAAAAGTTCCCCTGATAGTTACAGATGGTTTAATCTTTGGAACCTATTATGTGTTCATTTTCCCTTCAGCATTAATTATACATAATTACCACCACTTTACCCATACCCTTTCAAAAACGAAATCTGTTTACATTTTTCGCATACGTTATATAAATGCACGATTTTTAACGCAATTCTTCGAGAAACGGGGCTCCTATTTACCCTCTGAAGGAGAAGGGGAGCCAGTGCGCGGCAAACCGGTTTTATTTAAGTTCCTTTAATATAGCCTAATTACTTTTAAACTCTGGAAACAATTAGGTTATCACCCTTTGAAGTGCGACAGACAAGTTGTCGTGCTGGGAGGAGAAGGCGCGGCGTTGCCCGCTGCTTGCGCGGCGCGCAGGGGYCGGCGCAGCCGGGGCGGGGGGGGATGCGCTCGGCCGCGGCTGGCGGAGCCGGGGGCTTCTCCGGAGATGCCCGTCCTGCGGGGGAGAGCGGCCGAGGGCTAAAGGATGGGGAAATGATAACTCACGTTCGGCTGGAAAGAGAGATTCTGGTTAAGGCTGAGAGCAGCGCTGATGCTGTAAAAGATTGAGGAGGATTGTTCGCACTTTTCAACCTTATAATTTTACCCTGCGCGCAAACCACGAAATTGTATGACTCTATTCTCCTTTTTTTTTTTTTTTTTTTTTTTTTTTTTTTTTTTTTCTTTTTTCCTTCTTTCTCTCTGTTTTTCCCCTCTCTCTACCCCCTCGCAGCTCACTGTCAGGTGGGGTTTTTCCCGGCCGTGCAGGGATCAAAGCGCCCCGGAGTAGAAGCGCTTATCGCGGGGCTGACACACGATCGCCCTGGGCAGGGGCGAGGGGGCGGCAGCGGGTGCGGGGGCACCCCGGGGCCGCTCCCCCGAGCGTTTCCCCTCGCAAGGGGCATTTCCCCAAGGGCTTGGGGGGGTTCTTTGTTATTTATTTTTTTCGGCTCTTTCCCCCCGTTGTTTCATCTCGGTGCTCTCCTCTGCGGGTGCTCCGGTGAGGGAGAAAGCAAAGGGAGGGGGCACCCCCCCCACCCACCCCGACCCCAAACCCTCCGCGCCCGGCAGCGGCTCCTTTATTTGCATGTCATGTTTATAACCTGGTGGAAACCAAGACTGATATTTGTGGTCGGGAGAAGATGACTTTCACCTCTCCGGATCACTCTCTTAAATAAAAAAGAATTGACCAGCTATGGGCGTAAGCATTTATCTTGAGTTTGCGGTCATTATCTTTATTATATAGCCTCGGCAATAAATAAATCTAGTAGTTACTACCCCACAATAAAACTGTAGTATATGGGACACCTTACTATTACTTTCTTAACAATCTGCCATCTCTTCACCTCTAAATCTTCCCTGTCTGCCCGYCGGCCCGCACGGGTCGCTCCCCGTCCGCAGGTGCGGAGCCTCCGCGCCGCTGCCTCCGCCCCTCCGGCCCTGCCCGCTCCTTTCCCCTTTTCCCGCTGATCCCCCCCCCMAAAAAAAATGCCCCTCGGCCCCCGCAGGTGCCAGCCCTGCCCGGGGGCTCCCTCCAGCCCCGTGGCCCGGGTGGGCAGTCTCGGGCAGCCGCCCCACATGGGCATCCCCCGGGTGTGCCTCCGTGGGCATCCCCTCGGGGGGATATCCCCGGGATGGTTGTCCCCTTATGGGCATCCCCCAGGTCAGTGTCCTCCAGTGGGCATCCCCCGGGTGGGTCTTCCCCGTGGGCAGCCCCCAGGTGGATGTCCCCCCATGGGCATCCCCGCCTGAGCACCCACGGCCCCGTGGGGCGCATCCCCGGCAGGTGGGACCCAACCCCTTTTGGGGATCACCCCCCCCACCCCGCTAATACACCGCCCCCCCGGCTTTCTACCCCCCCACCCCGGCCCGTGGGGTGCGGGGGAAGGGGGAAACCCACGGGGGTGCTCCTCTGCTCGCGGGCTGCTCCCTGGCCACCCTTTTTTTTTTTGGGTGGGGGGAGAAACTGCCCCAAAGCTGAGGATCAGCAGCGAAGGGAAGCGCTGCCGCTGCGCCAGGGAGCCCTCACCTCCGCTCCCTGCCTCTCTCTGCCTCTCTGGGTTGTTGGGTTTTTTTTCCCCCCTATTCCATAGGTAAATGTCCATGCAATAATATTTATTTACAGTCAGGATGCTGCGCGTATGTTTCTTTTAATTGTATTTTACCAGGGTGATTCCTTTTTGCTTTTAAAACAAGCGGCTTGGAAAAATATTCCCATTTGGGGCGAGGGGTAAAGGAGAGGAAGGGGGGGGGGGGGCATTTTTATTTATACCTTTGACATTTAAAAGAGCATAATTAATTTGTCCTGCTTGCATTAACATTGTTGAGGAAGGTTTCAGAAAGCTAACCAGCAAAGGGAAGGGGGGAGGAAAAATAGAAGCTCGCCTAGAAAGCTTAGTATTTTTTTTTTCTCTTTCAGATGTGTAATCAATCATTCGAGTAGGAGGCAGCAAAATTGTAAAGATTCGATAGATTAAAATGCAAATGAAAGGTAGAAAAAGAAACATTAACATGGCAATCAAAGATTTAATAATCGTAAATCACGGTGGGGTTTTTTTGTTGCAGCTGCAGTTTGTGTGTTTTTTATGTTTTAATCATGTTCGTTCTATAAATAAATAATTTCTGAAACGAGACTAATTTTTCACTATTTTAACCGTGGGCTATGGCACTAAATATATWWTTTTTTTTTWAAAGTATGGAACTCCAGATTGCAAACTATCAGACCAGAAAAGGGGGGAAAAAATAGCTAAGTTGGATTAGTTCACATTTGAAATTTCAAGTCCAATGTCTTCGCCCCACTGTTCCGCAGTGCCGACTGCTTCACTTCCCAGTTGAAATCCTTATAAAGTTTATTTGGAAACGTGAATGTTTATGCAGAAGCAGACAACCGGCGTTTCTTTACAAGGCTAACGGTAGCGCCAACCCTCATTCCTGGAGGAAATACAGAAAGATATAAATATATATATATATATATAGGGGAAAGAACAATATCACTTAGGCTGCAAGTGTATTACTTCCAAACTAAAGCGTTGCTAAATTTCCAAGGGAAAGGTTGAGGAGGGGGAAACCTGGGGGAAAAGCTGATCAATGCGGGGAAGGAGCTGGAGAGAATTGGCTCCTTCCCCTCGGTTTAGCGCTGCGCGTTAAAGGGAGGCTCCGGGGCTGCCTGGGATGGCTGTGGCAAACTCAGCATCTTTCTGCCCTGGCTCTCGCAGGCTCGGCTTTGGGTCCCCCAGGTCCCGGGTTTGGGGGTGCACTAGCTCACCCGGTGGGAAAGTGGACGGGAAATAATTCTTTTAACTTTTGGGCGCTGCACATGGAGTTCATTTTGTGCGGCGAGGAGGGGGGGAAAGGAGTTAATCTTTACTTCGTTGGTAATCTTTATAGAGCAGGGGGAGAGAGAAGGGAGAGGGGAAAAAAACCCCGTTGGCTGCTCAGGTTTGGGGTTTTTTAGCAGCGCTGCCCTCTCTATAGAGCGCTCGGCGCCGCTCCGCCGCGGTGAAAAGAAACCGGTAAAAAACAACTAAATGCGGGAAACGATCGGCGTTTCTGTGCCCTCCTCCTCCCCGCCGAGGGGGCCCGTCCCCGTCCTGCCCCCCCCCGAGCTCCCACCGTGTCCCCCGGCAGCGTTCCCCGCCGCCGGGCCTTTCCCCGGGGCGGCCGCCGCTCCGCGCCGCGGGGCCCCGCGCATCTCCCGCGGCCGAGCTCCGCGGGGCAGCGGGGATGCTGCCGGGGAAGGGGTCCCCGCGGAGGGGCCGCGGAACCGCAGCGCAGCCCCCCGCCCCGCCCCGCCGCACTCCAGGCAGGTACCCAGCCAAACGCTTCGGGATGGGGGGGGCTGAATTTACCGAGTGTTTTTTCCCACCCAAATCATATTAAACCACTTTAATTTTTCCCTCGGTGGGGCCTTGGGGTTTTTTTTTCTCCACCCCCCCCGTCCCCAAATTGGGGTGTCCCAGAAGGACGGCCCCGCCCGGGAGATGCCCTTGCCCTGCACGCCGGCTGCCGGGGCCGCGCTCCGGGCGGTGCCCGGGACTTGTTGTCTGCCAGGCGGGGACCGGGGCGGGGGGGGTTGTACCGGGGGGGCCCCCGCCGCCTCCCGCAGCCCCTGACCCCGGCATGCACGGCGCGGCTCCATTGATCATCCCGGCCCGCCACCCCCTCCCTTTATGAGATAATGCAATTACAAACATCAATAAGGAGCTGCGAGGGGAATCATTATGCGGTGACAGTGATAAATGACGGTGCAGAAATAGCATGCTTTTTTTTTTTTTCTAACAATCCAGGGGCTTTGGGGGCTGAGCACAGTCACCAAGGTAACAGATGACATCCAAAATGGCACCAAAGGAAAAAAAATGAACAGTCTTTCTTTCGCCTTTCACTCTTTTCCCCCTGCTCTTCCAAAAGAGTTAGTTGGGGCTTTAGAAGCAGCTGCCACACAGGCATGCAGTTATTTCCACACGCATTAAAGGGACGGGGAAGGTTTGCTGGCTGGCACACACAAAGCAGCAGCCCGGCCCGGAGTTGAGCAGCCACCTCCAGGCGGCACCTCGGCGGCAGCGGGAGCGCCCCGCCCCACGCGTGATCGCCTCCGCGCCGCGCCGCGCCGCGCACCGCCCGCCCCTGCCCGCGGCCGGGGGCAGCCGCCGCCTCCCGGCGCTCGGAAACGTTGCTTTGCTTTTATATATATATATATATATATATTTTATCATTCCGTGCGGCATGGCAAGGTCAGGGGAGGAGGTAAACACCCTGCAGTTTTCCACGCGGGTTCAGGACGCGCGGAGCGAGGCCCCGGCAGCGGGGGCTTTCCGCGCAACAGCGCGGGGTGGGGGGAAATATTCACCKCGTGTCCGAAAAGTGCCGCTTCTGAGCCCAAAAGTACCTGTGGCTGCGGGAGGCACGGCCGGGCCGGTGGGGCAGGCACCCCCCACGCGAGCCCCTCTGCCCGGCGGGGGGCTCAGTCCTCCCCGCTGAGCTTGGCTGGGATTTGCTGCCCCCCCCAGAAAAAACCCTCGTGGGGTGCGGGTGCCCACCCCAGGCGCAGGGCCGGCCCCTCGCAGCGATGCGCGCAAATACCGCGCTGACGGATCTGTGCTCCCCTCGGCCCCTGTGCGGGGGGAGTAAAGCGTTGCGCCCGCCTTGCGCGGCACTGCGCGCACCCGGCTCCGCGGGACGCTGCGCCCCGGGGCAGGGGGGGGGGCACAAAAAGAAAAGGGGGAAGCGGAAAATTGGGTCTGCTCAAAAAAAAAAAAAAGGGGTAGGGGGAGAATAAAGCCTCGCCGGGGGTTGCACAAACTTTGGGTCGGCGGCGCGCAATGCCCGCGGCGCTGCGCGGGCGGCCGCGGAGCCCCCCCCCGCGGCACTCTCTCGAGCCCCCAAGAGATGGCAGTCGAAGCCGGCTTTCCTCCTCCTCCTCCTCCTCCTCCTCCTCCTGCTCCTCCGCGGCGGGCAGCGGCAGGACAGCGGGGCGGCGAGCCGCCCCCCCCGCCTCCCGCCCGCTCCCGAACTCCGCCGCCCGCCCCCCGCGCAGCGCCGCGCAGCGCAACGCGCACTCCGGCGGGGCGCGCAGCCCCCGGGGCCGGGGCGAGGCGGTGAGGCGCAGCCGGGCGGCCCCCCCCGGGACCCCCGGCGGCCTCCCCCGGTGCGGTGAAAGGAGGGTAGCTAGGAAACAGCGAGCGGCCCGAAAAGGCGGAATTTCCAACGTGTAAAATGTTCTTAACGGAGCCATTGAGAGAGTGCAATAAGGCGTGAGGGGGAACTAATCTCCCCATTTAAATGTTTGTGGCAATTTTATCTAAATGAATTTTAATGCTAAACGAGGGATAATTCCCTATTTGTAACCCGTTTACTTCTCTTTCCTGTGCTTCTGAAGCTGTCTAACATCATGCGATGAACAATAACAATAAAAATACTGTCAAGGCATATTCTTCATTTTGAATGTGTTATAATTACAGCTGATTAAATGTCTTGGGATATAATAGTGGGTTTAATTTGAAATCTTCCCCCCCCCCMAAAAAAAAAAAAAAAAAAAAGGTCCGATGGAGGAAGGTCTGTGCCCCACTCCTCTGCGGCTGCGAGGAGGAAGGGACGCGTGTGCCCTCGCATGCAAGAGGGCGGTTTGTTTTTGTCTTTCAAGAAACATTAAAAAAAAAACCACAACAAAACAAAACAAAACAAACCCCAAAAAGCAAAAAGCGAGCCCCGTTCATTCACGTTTTGGCAGAAAAGTGTCATTATTCCGGGCTCACAAAGCGGGAGCCGGGATGTGCAGCCTCTCTGGCGGTACAGCGGCCCTTTAAAAAAAAAGGGGAAAAAAGGAAAAAAAAAAAAAAAAAAAGGAAAAGTAAGGGTAACAAAAAAAAAAAAAAAAAGGGGGGGGAGGAGGAGATCCAAGCGGAGGGGGGAGAGGACCCCACTTTGGTAGCTTGCTTAATTCAGAAAGGTCTGCGCTGCCTGCCCCCAGCCCTGCCCAGCCCTGCCTGCGCCCCTGCCTGCATCCTGTCTTAGCCCTGCCTGCACTCCTGCCCAGCCCTACCTGCCCCCTGCCCAGCCCCGGCCGCAGCCGGGGGGGACCCGCGGGGGGAGAGGCGGAGCCCGGGCCGGGGGCGCAGGCGGCGGCGGGCGGGCAGCCGCCCCCGCAGCATCCCCGGGACACGGGCCCGCCGGGGGTGCCGGCCGGCTGGGGAGGGTGTGTGTGTGTGCGGGGGGGGCTGTTGCATGATTTTGCCCTAATTAAACTATTTGTATATTTTTCCTACCCCCGGGAAACTATTTTTTTATATAGCTGCGATTTTATTTAAAGAAAATGAGAAGGTACCGCAGCCTACCCGGGCTATTCGGTGCTATTTAACTCACTGGCTGTGGTGCAGAAAGTACAGCTGTGCGAGGAAATTGGTTAATGAGGAGAGGACGGCCTGCGCCAGCCTCCGCTCACAGAGGGCCAGCAGCCCCTTGTACCAGCACGTCATTTACTTACAAATATGCATTGCCCAGGCAATGTTTTCCAAGTTTTATTTTCCTCCTTCCTTAATATGTTCAATTTCAGAAAGAAATGTAGTATGTCAGTGGCTCAAATAATTTGAACTGCGTACTAGAACTGTAATTTGGCGGGGGGGTAATACTATTTACAAATTTCTGTCCGATAATGCCCTATGATATTACATTTATTAACAGGCAACAGTTCCCATCCTGACAATTGACAGTGCAAGTTCCGAGAAAGTTTCTTTACGCAGCGTAGCATTACTTTTACCTTCTTTAAATACGAAGCGGATATTTAAATAGCAAATGATAGCTACATCTCTAGAGCTCGCTGAATTTTGTAGCTGCTCGGCTCCCAGTTCGGGATAGAATGGCTACAAATACTGAAGGGGGGCAGGAAACAAATTTTGCAAGCAGTGGAGTCACCATGACAAAAAATAATTTGTTTTTATTTTAGATTCAGATTTCATTACTGCACTCAAACTACTACAACTGGGCTTTGAGTTATTATACAATCCAAACTGTTTCAATCAGAAACTCTAAGACTCAGTGTGCAATGATTATTATTAATAATAATTAGCTCCTTGGTTTCTTGATAGAAAAAGGCTATCAACAAGCATTTGTTTAACCACAACAAAAGTATAATTAGCTTATCCCACTTAGTAAATCTGTATGCATGCCAACTCATACCAAACTGCTACTTTTACAAAAAATTGCAATAATACAGATCATTTTTCCAGTCCTTTTTGCACAAAATTTATTTACAATGTATACATAAATGCTCCATGATGGGACTATGGAAAAAAAAAAAAATGCACACATGACCGATGTCTTGCCCAGAAAGAAAGTCAACATATTAAAAATAAATCTTCAGTCCATGTTTCGAGCTGCATAAAACAGGAAGTGATGCACAAGGTGGTGGTTGCTGCATGGGGACAAGGATGCTCTGATGTGACAATTAGGCTTCAAATACACTGCCTTTCCGTTTCCATGCTTCCTCCTACCAGTCTCCTTAAGACACTGCCTGCAACAGCTGATTAATCATTGTTGATGACTGCAGTTTTTCCCATCCTTCCCGATTTACATCTGTTCAGGCCAATTCAAATATGGTGAGTAAATGAATTAGACATGCAAATTCACGCCCCAGGCTAGAAAGAGAGAGAGGGAGAGAGACGGGGAGAAAGGGAGAGAAAGGGAAGAAAGACAGACAGAGAGAGAGGAGGAGAGAGAGAGAGTGTGCATGGCTGAAATCCTAGAATAGAAGAAAGATTCTTCTGCCTGACATAGTTATTTTAATGCTCTAAAAATCCTGCAAATAAGCCCTTTCTGTCATTTGCAGGATAAGTGTAAGGCTTCTTTTTTTAATGTAAGGAGGCTTCTGGAGGAAGTGAAGAGCTATGGAAACAACACACATAGTGTGGAAAAATTTCACATTTTTTTTAAAAAATCTATAAGAAACAACGTAATATGGATAACAGTATAATAGCATTTTACAATATTTCACTCTTTGTTCTCTTAATGTCTTATATAGGTATTTAGCATGTCCCCAGAAGTTGACTTCGGTTGGTGTTTTCCTGCTTTTCAGGGTCCCTGTGAAGAATCGGAACGTCCCTTGGTCCAAAGTTGACGCCAAGAACTCCATAGTCATTGCAGAAAGACAATGTTTGAAATCTACCGTCGCTGCAGACAACGCGTATTTCCCTTAAGCTACTGAGCATGAATGTCCATCACTTGTCCGCTCACTGCTGGCTCGCCGGTATGAAGCATTGTGGGGCTTGATGCTGACATGGGCATTCCAGGGTGGGGTGGTCCTCCATGCATCATCATCGCTGGGTGGTGAGGGTGTCCAGGAATGTAGGTATGCATGGGGGGGCCATGACGCAGCTGAGCGGGATGGGGGGGCATCTGGGGTGGGGTATAGCTTGGCTGTCCCATATTCATACCCATTGGACTACCCCGAGACACATAATCCCCTGGCATACTTTGCAGCCCTGCGGAGAGAAAGAGGCGGTGGTGAGTGGTGGGGACCGGCTACCGACATCGGGCCGTGAAGCTCCTCCGCTCGGGCACGGGAAGGCCGGGCTCGAGCCAAAGGTGGGACGTGGAGTCACGGGCGCGCGAGTGCAGTTGCCTTTGTGCGATCGGAGCTTACGTAGGGACTCACAACGATGGCAACGGGAATGATTCCCAGGCCAAAAAAACCCCCAAGAACATCCTCCCCCCTTGAAATGCAGAGTTTTGGGAGATAAAACCGCTTTCTGCTTTTATGGTTAGGAACGTACGCGATGGAGATGCTTCCGGTCTGGAAGCGTGCCRGAGGCAGAGCCAGCCCGATGACGACTAATGTCACACGGGGTGGTGGCACCAAGCTGGGGAAGCCCTGCGAGGGCTCTCAGGTGGGCTCCATCCCCCGTGGCCTTGCTCCAGCTACCCGCCTTCATCTCTCCGCTTGTAAAAGCGTGCTGGGAATACAAGGCGGGGAATCTGTTGTAGTTAATGAGGAGCTTGGGAGGAGAGATGGGTTAAATCGGTGTTGAGGTTTATCAACAGTTTTTTATCTAGCTCTCGAGCCCGATCACGTGGAATCTGTCCCAAGTATCTGTGCCGTTCAGACGCTATACAGCAAGCACATACATCGCTGAACAAAGGCCTCATATGAAGCCGAAATTGATAGGGTTACTAAGGACGATTGTTAAATCAAACCTGTATTTTTAAACACATAAAAAAAATATATATAATCCATAACAGTTATCAATTAATTCTTTCCCCCTGCTCGCCTCTGTCCGAAAAAATCAGACGCGCAACTCAGTCAACCTTTCAGTGGGTTTGGGAGAACAATAAGAACAAAATTGGACCTAAAACAATAAAACCTCCCGCTTTCCGTGGGCCTCTGCCTTCTGCTTGGATTGCTGTAGCTGATGGGAACTGACAGGTGTATTGTTTCGGAGAGCTATAAGCTCCATAATCATCAAGGGTGAAAGGCATACGCTATTGCTAAGTAGGTTCAATTGGCTTTAGTTCTAAGTAAGAGCGCGCTGTGAATGCGCCGAACACCTTGGAATCAGGTCTCAAGGCTCTAGCAATGAATAGCTGCTTAATCTAGCCTAAAGGAACAGTTTTGAACTAATGAAAATTGCTTATAAAATATACTGTACTCACAGCTCTTTAATCAAAAAAGATGATAATATTTTTTGTAATAACCTATTAATTTAATTGGTCACGAAGCATAAAATACATCATTTAAATTTAATTGACCCAGAAACTAAGAAACAATATTTAAATTAACTAAGCTAGAAATTTCCATGATGAGGTAATAAGGCTGTTGCATTCCCAAGCTCAGAGGAATGTTTTCACAGCTAATTGTTAAAACTTAGTTTTGACTCGCGCCCAGAGAAGACGACTATGAAATACACTTGGCCTGGATAACTTCAAGTTAATATAGGCTGGGGGCACAACAAAGATGCCGAAATAACTGCTTTTAACTCCAGAAGGAAAGCGAAAGGAACAGAATCAGGCATCATTTAAACACGGTACTGGTGCCTCGGTGTTTCAAACCACTTTACTCTTTTTTAAAAAAAAAAACCCTAAAATTTGTATGATGTATTTTCTCCTATAAAAAGACAAGAGGGAAAAAAAAAAAAAACTGGGACAGTTTTTCTAGGCTTTCTTCGCAAGGCCTGCCACTGAAGATTGCATTAATGATCTCTATTTTTGTATACTGAATAAGTCAAATCCATTTGTCACACTGCAAGTGATGGCATACTTAATTTGGATATAGTCAATTAGCCTGGGCTAAGCTCCATAGCCTGCTGCGCACACCTCTATTTTGTATTCTCTCTTTTTCCTTTGCCACACGTAATCCCATTATGACGGACAGACAAAGAGAAATAAACTTGAAAAAAAAAATCACACACACACAAAAAAAAAATCAAAGTTTCGTCCATCGCCTTCCAAAACGTAACTAAGTGAAGCTGCCATTGTTTTTTGTTTTTTTTTTTTACCTACGAGAAGTCTCTGTTTGGCTTTTTTGGTGTCTTGCAGGTTAGCGGGAGAAATGTAACTCATGCATCAACTGCGGTTAGACAGATTTATGACACTTTGGGGACATGCTCTTTCCTCTCCCTGCGCTGCTGCAGACCGCTTACATTTTGCAAATCAGTCTGTTGCCAAGACGACGGGCTCCCCCACCTCCCCGGCTGCTTCTTGTTTTGTCATGTGCTCGGGGATGGATAATAGCATCAATGTATGGCGGCGTCGATGTACGGCAGCGTCAATGTACGGCGCGCGCGCGCGCACGGGGGGTTTGGGAGCTTGGAAAGCTTGAGCTGAACCGGAGGGAGAGAAACCCGAAGGAGCCCAGGCGTAGGACGGATGGATGGAAAGGAAGGAACAAGCATGAGGCTATGGGCAGGGAGAACATAGGGAAATGCAAGGAGACAAATATCCCTCGGACAAAGTGAGAACAAAGACCCCGTTTGTACTTACTTCCCCCTGGCTTTGCCATTGGTTACCTAGGTGAAGGTTACATGTAGTGCCACTGCCCCTCCATGCCCATATTCATGCCCATTCCACTCATAGGTCCTAGAGGGAGATAAAAATCCAAGAAGATGCCAGAGAATGAGCAAAGTCAACAGATAGTGCCAAAAGCCCCTTTCCAAAACACAGCACGGCAGAGGGTCCAGGACCACTTGAGCGAGAAGACGCCTGGTTTCCCTCGGCGGTGTTGAAGGCAGGCAGAAGACAGGCGAGGCAAGGCAGGCAGCTGAGACGACGGCGGAGGGCGGAGGTGTGGTTACCTGCGGTGGCGCGACCGAGGTCACCCATCGGTGGGCGACAGTCCCCCGGGGGCTTACCTGGCGCTCGGATGCCCATGTGCTGCTGGCCGTCCATCACGAAACCTCCCATCGGCTGCCCGTCGGGGTTATAGGGTGTTCCTTGACTTACTGGAAAAGCGCAGAACATTGCTTTTTAGCGACAGCCAAAAGGGTCACCTCTTCTCATGGCGTCAAGACACAACCCTCCCACCCACGGACTGCGTGAGACGGCTAGCGATGCCAGCTCTAAAAAGAGGGAAAAACATCTACTGTTCGAATTTAGCTGCCGGGCTAACAAGCTTGCTTAGTTTTGGCTTAATTTCCTACTGCGAGTTTAGAAATGAAGTTAGCGATCCGAAATCTCAAGACACAAGGAGCCCCGGCTCCAGCTGCTGCCACTGCTGACGTCAATGCAAAGACCTGTATAGGAGCCGGATTTTATGGCTGGAATAGTCACACTGAAATCGCAGTGTGTTAAATTACGCCCGTGTGCCTTTCTAAGAGCAGGACCTGAACACGTCCGTGCCAGATATTTACCTCTAATGACAAAATAATCGAATGTACTCGAAGAGGAAGCGTGGCCCAAAGGCATCTTGGACAACGACGGATTTGGATAGTTTGGCAGCRAGACTCGGAAAACAAAACCAACTGGGAGTAATAGGCTACTCCTCGACGGTAAATACCCACACAGAGCTGTGAGCCGAGACCCCAGACAGAACCAGCACAATAAAACTTAAGATTTTAAAATAAAAAAAATAAATCCCCCCCAAGTAAACCCCAAACACGCAGCGATCCCAAAAGACAGCTACTAAAATGAAGAGACGAGGGACAAAAGGACTCTATCGAAGTACCACTACCTGAACTCGAGGTTTTAACTGTACATTAAAAGCTGGCTTCAGAAGTAAGCTGCCTTGGGTTATTAAAGCACATAAAGCTCTACCTCATTGAATGTCTTTGAACTTTACTGAGTCCCACAAGCGATTCTGACCCCTTTGCCCTTTTGACAGGTAATAAAGTTTACAGCAATTCCACACCAAGCCATGCACCAGGGAGTGGTCACAGGAGCAGAAGGAGCTGGGAAGGAAAACTCAAAACAACTACTAAAAAAAATAAAAATAGCTTTAATTCCGAACGTGTACGGAAAGTCCGGTCACAAAGCGGATCACTTTAGTTTCTTTTTTTGAATTTTCAATGTCTTTTTTTCCCCCAAATATTTTAATCATGTTAAAATGATTAAGGTTGTAATGAAACAAAGCTGGTTGTATTTTAATTGTCAATCACTCCCAGCATTCATTTCTCATTTATTTACCAGGTAATGGACCTCCCGGTGAATGGCTTGAGGATGGTTTTCGCCTGCGTGACTTGAATACAGTTACTATTGGGGACTTGCCTGCTCGATTGGACTGGTCTATCATGGGCTGAACTATTCTTCTTCTAGCGTTAATAAACCTGCAACAAAAAAGAGGAAAGCAAACGGTTATGGAAGGGACGACTTCCACCCATCCCCAAGCCCGCTCGCCCTGCCGCCGTGCTCTCCGTCGGGCTGCGTGCGGATGCAAATACTGCAAAACCTCTAACCCCGATGACCTTTGAGAGTACGAGCTTGGGTTTCCGAGCTGATTTATGTTTGCCTGCTTTTTACCAGAGTCGGACACTTCCATTTCATCTTTTCATGGGGGAATTAGCTGAGTTTTCAGGAAACAATACCAGCAACGCTCTTCTCAATTCAGAACGGGGCACAAAAAACAAACGGGTGAAGCCGGCGAGATGCTCGTGAGGGCATCTGCTACCTCCCCCTCATTAGTGCCATTTCTGCCTTATGTCCTCCGACTTCTTTTTTCCAATTTTTTTTTTATCAAAACCTGCCCCTACCTCTCGCAAACCTAATTCCCTTTTAATGCCCACTATTAAGATAATGAACTGTGATGGCAGAACCCCATCAAATGAGGGAACGTCTGGAGTTTTATCACCGCTAAGTCACACTGCTGGGGACTTCAGAGCCGTGCATTCCTCCTAGCCATTTCTTGGTGGGTTTTTCCCCCCCCTCTTTCTTTATGCAAAGTCTGAGGGGTCAAGGCGAGGTCATAGCTTTACAGTAATTGAATTTATAATCCTGTTTTCTCCAGCTAGGCCTGACCATTTACAGCAAACATCTTGTTAAACTGTAATTACTGGACTACTGAAAATTCCCCCCGAACAATGAAAAGCAGATCTTTGGAAATAAAAAAAAGGTACAGTCGTTTTTAAAAATAGCCATCTGCAACCATACTCCTTGCGTTTTTGTAGCTCTTCGCCTCAGTTAGTCCTGCTATGCTCATTTGGGAAAGGAATATTTAAAATAATTTGGAGGGAAACAGAAGAAGGAGAAGGATCGCAAGTGCCCCGGTCGCCTCTGCRGGCAATCCTCATGGCGCTGAAATGAAGAGGCTCGAAACCATGGCTGGGAACCTGCCTGAAGAGCATTAGAAGAACTTCTCTTGTGGTTTCGCTCATCAGAAAGCTTAGTTAAAAACCATTTGGAAAAAATCTCCATCGAGATTTGATCATGGCAAAGCCTCATAACCAGACTTTACATTCTTTACGAGAGAGAAAAAGAATAATAAAAACGTGTATGCCACAATATTTACTAGTAAAGGAAAAAGCGTGAGCGTGGGTAAAACCACACTACACTTGCGAAACGCAATAGGCAAGTCCACAAAGGGCTACTCGGTGCTTGTTTTTGTTGTCTTTGCTTGGGGTGGCTTAGCAGGAGCTCTCCTACCGCAGAGATAAAGCCACCAGGACCTTCCCGCAGGAATCAGCTCTGCCCGCCCATTCCCCTACACCGGCGGGGAGAAGAATCGCAAACCACCGCCCCGTGCTGTTTGTTTTGCCCTCATCAAAGACCAGCACAGCGATTTCGGTCTCCTCCTAGCTCCTGTTCCCGACTGACTCCCATTACCCAAACTCCCACAAAAATGAATCAAGATGTTGAGTCCTAATCAAACCTGTCTCGACAAAACAGGCTCAAAGGCACCAATTCCGGGTGCCGATCTGGAAACCTTACACCTGAACTAGGTCATGTTTTGTCAGCAACAGTATTGGATCAATTTTTCTACACATTTCCAATAAAAAAAAAACCAACCCTCAACTCCAGCAAACGGTGTTGCAAATCAGTTTATCATTATCTTGTACAAACCATGAAAATTAGAATCATGTGAGCAGAAGGTTAGACTAATTCTCCTTTCTCATTATAAGCACAGGTGTAGCACAAACACCATGCGAAATAAGCAATTAAAAAAAATCTGCTTTTTTTCCCCCATTAGCTGCCTTAGCTCCATGACCAATTAGAAAATTGTTTAATATCTGTAATCTGCATTTGCAGAAAGCAATTTTCACAGTAACTCTCCTAAGTAAAACAACAACACAAAACCCCAGTGCCCCAGCCATTTCTTTCTGCAAAGCCTGGCAGGCTCCTGCTGTGTTTACTCCATCCTTCTCCTCCCCGATTGCCAGGACCTGTTACTGCGGCAGGAGGGGAGGGGTTTTGGTAGCCGTGAGATTGGCTGGTCACCGAAACCTTCATTTGCCAAGAGCTTTTACCCCAAAGAAACCCTGAGCAAGATTAAGCACGTACACCCCAACTTCACAACCTTCTCTTCCTTCTCCTCCAAACCACAAGCGCTTTTAATAAGAAGGGGGGCTCAATAATAAACTATATAGCTAGAATAATAAACTATACAGCTAGAATTTACCAATAATTATCCACAAGACGTGCCTACAGTAAAACATATTCTCACCTGTTTGCCCCATGCTATCGCTCGGGATATCTGCTTTAAGAACACTTTACACACAGGTACTTAACAGTTATCTTCTTCCTACGCATTCGTGTAAGTATTTTCTATAAGTAGCAATTCTGCCAAACAGCCCAGTGTTTGGATGTCTTCGGGGGGAATTCAGACGCAAGAACATTTTCCTTCTGGGCAAAGTAATAAAATGACATTCTTGCTCCTCCCACTAGAAGTCAAACGGAGGTCAGCTCCCCATCCTTGTATCTGTTTAAATAAACTGGTCCAGCTGTTTGTTTCCAGGATGCCCTTTAACCTTCTGTCCCATCCTCCCTGCCTTTGTAACAGAACGCTTTACTTTGCATTATAGTAGACTCCAAACCACTATGCATTAAAAAAAAAGAAGAAAGTATTCACTTTCAAGTTTCTTCCTGCATCCCAAACCTGGAATTCGTAAGAACCCATCAGATCAAAACTATTAATGTGGCTTGCCTTGAGAGAGCACAATGCAGTGCTGTTAGTTTATAAATCACATTCGAGAACTCTTTGCAAGCAAAATTGTGAATTAGCTGTAGCTGCAGAAATATACAGGCATGGGGATAATTTCTTCATACTCTCTGTTTTTTTCTTTGATAGAAGGGCTGAGATCTTTTGCACACTCTTTGAATTTCCAAAGCGCCAGGCTGACGTAACACCAGCAAAAATGATGGAACAGAAAAGCTAACAGGAAAAATCTCACTTTTCCTGTATGTTCACATTCACCTATCTTAAGAGAAAGAAACTCTAAATCACTCTAATTTTTAAAAGTTCAGAGGAATCAGGACCTAAAAAAGATATTTGCATATTAAGTGCTACTCAAATGGAGTATTGTCAAAATACGACTTGGCATAAAACCTAAGTTAATGCTTAAGACAGCCGCATAACCTTACTCGTGTGAGTAAAGACCCGCACAGGCTCCAAGACTTGCATAAAGTATTTTTCCCCATACCAGTGCTCTATGCATTGGTACCTKTGCTCCCATGTGGAGGGGGCTTTTTGGTTTGGGTTTCTCCCCCAAAGAGTGGAATCAACTGCAGCACAAACAACATGAGATCCCTCAGTGTACAAGTTGCACCCATCTCCCTGCCCAAGGAGAGCCGAGAACTCTGCAAAACAATGCTTTGGGTTGCTTTTTTTTTCCTTTTTTTTTTTTGCAAGGGGAAGGATCTGGCATGGAGGAAGCGTTTGAACAGTTGGGCAAACACAGAAGTTTAAAGTATTTATTATTTTTTTCAAGTTAACTTTTCCTTGCCCTTTTGGATACATGAGATTGCGCTTTCCACCGCGTCCCAAACAGCAAGAAAAAAACAACTATTCCACCTGCAAAACCCTAAAAAGGAGTAGGAAACCCTCTTTTCTCCAATTTGCATTTTACTAGGATGTTTTCTCTTAGGCTTCTTGCCCGGGGTCTGTCTCCAGAGGTCACTGGCAGTCTCCCCGGTCGGTGCATCGCCGGTCCCACGGGTGAGATCCAGCCCCGGCCCCGGGGATGCAGCAATCTGCCTCTGCACTCTGACCTTCAGCTTGGCCGCCCTTGCTGCCATGCACAAGTTTTGTTTCTTCTCAGTGAGAGGCGGCATGGCTGGTGATGACAAAAGACTTATTTTAGTTGGAAATTGGCTACAATAATAGCAGCCAGAGAGCAAGGATTTTCGGAGGGTCACCAAACCCTCCAAAAGGCACAGTTCGCTAAGGCTCAGGTTACAGCCCGAGTGACATTTTCCGCACAGATCTGTTCTTTCTCCCTTCCCCTTGTATTTCACTTCTGTTGAGTGAATAAAACAAGACCTTCCTCCGCTGTCACAAATTTCCAAAGTCACCTTTGCTCAAGAATCGACAGAGCGATTGCGGGGACTTGCAATTTGCAGTCTTTGAATGAAATTTTCCAGGACCAGCTGTCTGAAAGGAGATGCTGAGACTTAGCGATATATTGAATTTTTCTCTTCCCCCAGCCCTCCCAAATGAGGAGAGTTTCACACCATTACTGACTTTTGATACTTGGAGTTGCAGGCTGCTCCCTCTCAATATTGTCCCAAAGCTCCGCATGTCATGGCAAGCCAGAAGTCTGTGTATCAACAGCGGAGCCAAGAAATTCCCGAAAATCCCTCTGCCTCGTTTTCTCCTTGAGCTCCTTCTAGCAAACCAGGCGTCAGGACGATGAGAAAGCCCACAGTACCTACAAACCTCAGTGCTAAAATCTCTCTTACCTTTCTGAAAAAAATAGCATCCCTCCTGACAACAAACAAATCATCATTTCTTTATAACAGATGCCAAAGTAACCAGAGCCCTTCAAACTGGCAAATAATTCACTTGTAAAACCAGCCGTACTCTTTTCTGCATACTGGGATCCTTCATTTATACAGCAGCGAAACAACCTTCTCTATTCAGCACTTAATTCCTCAACGCTTAACAGGTTTATCTCTAATAAAAACAATTTAAATGGAAAGTGTGCTATAAACCAGGATTATTACACTTCAGTAACTGCTTTATTCCTTATTTTAACATATTTTCATTTTTTCCTGTGTATTTGTTTTCCAGAGCTTTTTAAGGGAGTCAGTTAAAGAAAAGAAAAAAACCATAGAAATTATTTCACCAAATACTTTCAAATGTTTTAAAAACAGCCTTAAAAATAGCAAGCTCCCTCTGTAACTATGAACAGAAAAAATAACTGCAGACTTTTGAATGGTAATCACATCTCCCCATCCCTAAAATGAGAAATAAATGTTAAAAGAGTGCTTACTGCCGTTATTAGAAAGTTCTGATCCTGCAGTCAGTTAGTGAGCTTAATGACCCGTAACTACCAGTCATTAGCAATCCATGCTCTCTGTACTCCCTTTATTTGTAAAGAAAAAAAAAAAAAAATCCAAGACACTCAAGAAACTTTGTTCAATTTAAAGTCAAACCTTATGAAGTCATGTTTGGCAACTTTTCTTGCTTTCTCCTCCTCCTCCTCCTCCGAACTGAAGGCAGTTCAGGACTGCAATACATCATTTACAACACTAAATGGAGGTAGGGAGGGAAGAGAGTACACGGGCTGCTAACCGCCCACTCCAGACACGTAATATTGGAATATACTCCAAACGCAGCGAGTCCATCCATCAGGAGGATCGGGAAGGTCTCCTGAAAGCTCTCCTCTCCCTCCCTCCTCCGCTGCCAGCACCAGCGCCAGGGACTGTATATAGGGCTGGGGGTGTCGCAAGACAATATTGAAGAGCGAACAAATAAAATACTATGCAAAAACTAGTGATGAAAAACCACTAATTAGCTGACAAATTTGATGTAAAGCACTAATGAAAGCCATGTGTGGTTCTGCAATTTAGTTTTAAAAATAGCTTCTGACTTCAAGCATTACTATGTGACCCCACCGATGGATTCATGTTGTGCATTCAGAAAAGTTGCTTTAAAGCAGGAGAGTGCTATTGAATCTCTCGCAAGCCAACCCTGCTAATGCGGCGAGCATATCGAGTGCAAAAATAGAAAGCAGAGAGATGGGATCAGGTATGCGCTCCTTGTAAGAGAGCTGGCTATGCCCTACATTTTGGCCAGCCCAACATGCACCAGCTCTACCTTTGGCCACCTCCTGTGCTTGGTCTTCTCCCAAGCTCTTAAGCCCTGCTTCCCTTCCTGCTCCCTACCATGCTTTCTTCTCAAATCACCGCGGGACRCATCCTGCCTCCAAATAAACAGACCAGATTTGGTGGAGCACCCTGCCACCAGCCCCATGGGACACGATGCAGCCGCGGTGACCGCCTTGGGGTGGCACTGAGCCCAGTGGTGGCTCGTGCTCTCGGCGCAGAAGGGACAGCTGATGGCTTTCCATCGAGGTAGGACCCACAAGCTCCTGGCCCTGCTCTTCCCTTGGCCCAAACGCTCCCCTAGCCCCGTCTCAGCGCAGGGCTCATGGCTGATGGCTGCTTGATGGGTCTTTCTAGAAGAAAGCTGGGCAGGAAACACTTTTGCCGTCTTGCAAAATTTTCCCTGTTTCCCAGCAGGACGAAGCTAAAGCCTATTTGTATTTATTTAGCTAGTTCTGAATGAAAAACAAGGGAGGGACTCACTAGAGAGTAGTGAAGAGCCAACGTGCCCAGAGAAGGGCTCCCTGGAGATGCTCTTCCTTGCTCTGCCCATCTCCAGTGCCCTCCCACATCATAGGCAAGCTGCTGTTGGCCTTTCTGGYACGCTCTCCTCCTTCTCCTCCTCCCCTCCCATCCACAAATCCTACTCAGTCCTCCAAAAAGCTAAGCCGACATGGAAAGTTTCCAGTGAAAATCCAGGTCCGGCATCCGGGCGTCTCCCTGCTGATGCCAGGGAGCTGGAGCAGAGGCTGTGCTGCAGGTCTTGGTTGCGCCAGGGAGGGCTCGCAGCAACCTCATTCCCTGACACCGCAATTCCCTCAGGGTGCAAAGCAGATGTAAACTCGCCCTCGGCAGCCAGATGATGTAAGGGGAAATCTTTACATGGCAAAGCGCCAGCGGAGCTGACCTCCCGTCTCTTCCCTGCTCCCAAATCCCAGCGCAGCTGTACTCTGCTGATCTCCGTGTGCCACAATTAGCCTTTAAGGAATATGGCAAGGATTCATCTAGTAGAGCAGCACTAAGGCTGCTCTAACTCATGCCTGGGACAGCGCTGGACCCAACACAATACTGCAGTTGGGTACACAACACGCTACCAGCCAAAATCTTGCCTCCCACAAAAATGCTCTCCCTGCCCAAGGACTGATGCTGTGTAGTTGCTTTTTCATTGCAGATTTGGMGAGCGATTCATCTCAGCACCATACAGTGCACTGTCTTTGCTGGGATAGAGATGTATGCRCTTCAATGTGCAGAGCATGTCACAAACCCCAGGACCTCCCAAACGCTCGTGGCAGAGGGTGCGCAGGTTCTCTGCAAGCTTTGAGAGCAGCCCAGACCGTGACGCACATCTCCCAGCTCGGTGTTTTCTCCCAGCTCTGAGTGGGGTCTGAACCTCAACTTTCCATCTGAACCTTCAGGAGAGCATGTCTGGACTCTGTAACTCAGGTCCTGGTCTGGTGCACGCCATCAGTGCAACCCAGCGGCTTGTCTTCAGCAGATCACTTCAAACCAACAACCCAAGTCCCACTCGATGGCATGGATTATGCTGGGAATGGGTGAGAATTGATAGCAAACTACTCACTACTACCCTGAAAACACTCCTCTCTCTTCCAGCAATTTCCTTGTCCTCTGTCGATTCAGCATAACTTCTTATTTAAGGGAATGTAGTGTTTGTGAGAGGTGCCTGCATGATCTCCGAGCTTTTCCCTGCCATACAAGTGGTCTAAACACAGGGGTTCCTCCTTTGAGGTCCAAGGCTTTTTCCATATATCAAGTTGGGAGCCTTGTCCAAACAGCTTTTTCCCTGTTCACTCCTACCTATAATGCATATGACATGGGAGCTGGAAGCCATGCCTGGTCCTCCAGCCCAAGCGAAACCAGAGAGGCTGCTCCCACATCTGGCGCTGGTTTAACTGCGTTCCTGCTCACTGAAGGATGCAAGAAATGCTCTGTCCGCACTCCTGGATGGATCTCCTCACCCTCCTCATCTCCAGAAGGCCACGTAAGGAGTATGGAGTAACTCCGTACCCCGTCACCCCACACCAGCTCCTCCAGCCTGCAGGACGAGGAGAAGCGAACCCAGGGTGGCCAAACCAAAAGCCCTGACAAGTGTTTTTGGGGGAAAACACCCCCGGAGCCCCCAAAGAAAAAACGTAATGAACCCCTGTATGGGACCTGTGATTTGTACATTAAATAGACTTTGACATCACTCTGGTCTATACCCTGGGACATCGGCTCGGGGCGGAGGAGGGAAGCTGTGATTCCTGTGGTTGCATCCTCCCACCACTACCGAGACAACAAACACGAGCACGTTGGTGTATTTTGTGTGATGTGGGCACCTGCAAAACTGGTTTGAATTTTTTTTTTCCTTTTTTTTTTTTCCCCAGAAACCACAACAGATACAGTTCTGAGGCACAGCCAACCTGAAAAACAACCCCACACTTCTGGATGAACTCCCCCCCCCAAAGACATCCTACTTCAAAACAGTGTTTTCTAACCACTACTAATAACCTACTCTGTAATCTACTTTATCTAAACATAATTTCCCATTAAGTGAAGTAATTCATTTTGCTTATAATACTACTCCTGACGGCATTTTATGCAGGGCAGGAGAAAAGAGAAAAGACATCCTCAGAAAACAACGCAAACAAAACACACACGGGGAGGTCAGGGGAATGTCAAAGATAAAAAGAATTTGTGAGACCATGGGACACAGAAAGCTTAGGGATCAGCCCCCAGATGGTATAAACCACCTTTATAAACCATCTGAGAAGTCGGACACCTCTGGGATAAATCTGAATTAAAAAGGAGCTATTGCTATTGCGCTTTATCATTAGCCAAAAAAGCCACAAGGACTACAGCACCTGGGCAGGGGGAGAAAAAAAAATCACCCATGAAACTGTTACATGACCTAGATTTCGTTGACGAACTGCAGAAGTAATATTTTTTCAGCAGCATCTGCTGCTGTTTCTTTTCTTTTTTAGAAGTAAAATAAAAGGCAGAAGCCTCGTTAGCGCTAACGCTGGTATAGCCAGCCATACATCATTTACACCAAAATCATTTCAGGGCAGGCAGGGCAAAACGCACGCCCTCGAAAGCACGTCCTCGCCCTGCGCCTCTGGCTGTGTTTCATTTTTGAGAAGAGAAAATTGGTTTAGCCAAGAAGGAGGCAACATTTGCCCCATTTTTAATATTTCAGGCTGACTTTTTAACCACGCAGTTTGTTTTACGCAGGTGCAGCCCCGAGCTAGCGCCTGATGTAAGTGCGAGAGAGGGTCTCTGAGGGCACCTTTCTCTGCGTGTTGGTGTTTCAGTTCGCAGCGGTTAATCGCTCTACACCAATCTCAGCAACTGTTGACACAAAATAGGTGGAGATCAGGTCTGTGCAAGCACAAAATACCAGAAAGGCAAACTATATGTAAACACACTTCAGATAGCTATGACAAGAATAGACCAAAACCTGACTTGCAAAGCAGTGACAAACCATTACTCTTCCCTTCTCTATTTTTTTAAATATACTGAGGGTATGTATTTTTTATTTTTTTATACATCGAGGGTATGTTTCCTGACAGAAGCATCTCTCATACTAAAGAGAAACCAAGCCCTGAGAATTGTATTTACAGAAGACGGCGCAGAGCCCTCCCCTTGCTTGCAACGCAGCATTTCCACATTTCCATACAATAGTGTCCTGGATGGGGTTTTTTAAAGCCAAAGTCTTGTTTTGAGACAATGCACACCTGAATCTCAGCCTTTTAAAATAAAAAGTAGCAACCAAAGCCTTCTGACCCCTACCCTGATCCTGCAGAGCAAAGCTAGGGCAGGAGCAGAGAAAAGAGTAAGAGGCGAATGTTTGCACGGCGCCGTTTCATC
Organism: Phoebastria nigripes; assembly: GCA_035582835.1. Taxonomy (NCBI): domain Eukaryota; kingdom Metazoa; phylum Chordata; class Aves; order Procellariiformes; family Diomedeidae; genus Phoebastria; species Phoebastria nigripes. Next base: position 920,387 of record JAYKAV010000123.1, read on the forward strand.
TTATTTCCCTGACACCTGACAGCGYATTTGTTACAGAATATTAATGCACCGACTAAAAAACAGTTTGTCAGGTACAAAAGCACCCCAGAAGAGGATGGAAGGCCCAAGGGAAAACAGGATTTTTTTGGGCTGCGTATTAACTTCTCAAGTGCCGAGTGCCTTTCATTAGTTGAGACTATTGGCAGGTAAACCCCGTTTGCACCGTATGCTCTGCGGTGGGAACCGACCTTTCTCCCTCTCAAAAAACCCTCTGTGTGAATAAAGTAACACCAGGTATTTTATTTGCTCGATGCTCAGGGCGTCACTAATTAGTCTGTTAGTTCGTGCAAAATGATTCCACATTTGCTCTTGAAATAAATGGTGTTTCCTCTGCTCGTTTTGCCCAGCCTGAATCCAGGGGATGTCAGAGCAATGGTTAGGGAAAACATCCTCCCCTGGTGCTCCTGGATGTTGTGGCCCCTGTTTTGGGGCAGTTTGGGGCACGCAGAGACTGCCAGTGTCTATCAGCTCTCCAGGGTGGATACCCTTCCACTGCTCCACCTGAAATCCCAGAGGCCAAGGGGAGCATTTCCCCAAAAAACCTCTTTATCCACCTCCTCCAAGCATCTGCCCCCTTTGGAAAAACACTCATGTTTCGTGCCAAAACTGTATCACTACTCCTTAAACCTGTGTGCCAAAACCAAACCCTGCACGTTTAAACCACTGCGCTGTATTTTTAAATGGCTTTACTGAACTAAAAAAAAATACCAGCCTAAAATCCGGTGATGCGATGGTACCTGATGGCTCTAAATTCACAACTCTTCCCCCTGCAAGCTATTTGCTCAGCTTTTCTAATAATACCTTGGCTGCCTGGCAGCTCTCCAGGGCCGTCTAAGGCAATATGCAAGCTAAACATTTTTTCGTCTGATTTCAATATTTTCTTATGAGTAACTATACATGATTTTACCTAGTGAGTATTCCTGATTGCTGTAATTTAAGAACAGAGAAATAGACTACAGATGTAATATTATTATTACAATTGGCATTCAAGGTGAAAGGCATAACAATTAGCTAAGACTTAGTGAAAACATAAATGTAAAAATCTGCTTGAAAAGCCCGGCACATGGTACGTTTAGAACAGCTAATTTACCACACATATTCCGAATTGCTCAAACGGTATAACAATTCACCCAGCAAGATCCTTTTTTTAATGGTTTTCTTGGGGGTTTGTGTTTTTTTGGGGGGGCATGATTTTCACGTTGCAAACACCTACTGTCTTATTTTACTCTGGAATAACAAACAATATGTATTCGTTAAACCTGCAACATATATTCTTTCTTGCTTCTATTTTTCCTGCTTTCGCATGTATTCCCATTAACAAAACTGTGTTTAAATAACATCTGTATACGTTTTCTTGAATCACATAAAGAAGAGAAGTAAATAGTTCCAAAATCTGACGGTTAAGTTTGTATTGCTGAAGTTGAGAGGATAATTTGTGAATGTTTTAACATTTACAAGTAAATAAGGACTTGTATTTACTGTATCTGATTACTGAGAAAAGTATTTGTTATGTTCTTACACAGATTCAAATTGCATCTTGACCTTTTCTCGTTTAATCTGTTTACTGCAACAAAAGCAGTAATAGATACATCTGAAAACAAGCAGATATTTTACTCGCCTAGGACTAAAAATCCCTGCATGCGACGTGCTCTGCAAAGTGGCAAACCAAATAGCTTGCCTATTTATTGTAGCCTGCGATTTGGTAGGCAGTGGGGATGAAAATCCACCCCTGCGTATAGGACCAGCACCTGCTTTTGCTATGCTCCCTCCCTGCTGGCCTCCTCCCCCACTTACACCCTAAAAATAGTGCTTAAGTGGGACTAAAGTGGTGCGCTGGTCATGTGCTGGCCTTTTGCTCAGGGTGAATATCACCCTCAGCGAAAGAATTGAGCGAAGCTGATGTCTACGCTCAATGCCCAGCCCCATGAAGGAGCCTTTCCATCCCCTCCAAGGGGCTGACAAGGGGCTCAACACATGGGAATCACCAGACAACATTGTCACTTGGATTTGGGGGTGTTTGGGGATGTGCTTTAGATGCACCAAACCCCAGGCATGCTATGATAAAAAAATCACAGCGGGAAAACAGGGGCCTGCGACTGACTTCCAAAAGGTGGTGGGGTCGAGAGCCATACAGCCACTCCTCCTTCCACTGCACATCTGTGGAGGGGCAGGCAGGGGCTTCCTGCATCTGCCCCATCTGGATCTGTCCCCATCTGCATTCCCCCACCTGCCCCATCAGCATCCCCCCATCTGCCCTATCTGCATCCCTCCATCTGCCCCATTTGCATCTGTCCCCATCTGAATCCACCCCATCAGCATCCCCCCATCTGCATCCCCCCGTTTGCCCCATCAGCACCCCCCCCATCTGCATCCCCCCATCTGCATCTCTCATCTGCCCCATCAGCATCTTCCCCCATGCCCCCCATTCACATCTCCCAATCTGCACCCCTCCCACCTGCCCCATCTGCATCCCCCCCATCTGCATCCCCCCATCTGCTCCATCCATAACCCCACCATCTGCAAGCCGGGCCGGGCACGACTGGCGAGCAGATGGGAAGGACGCCTCTCGCAGTGGTGCTCCCCGTTGGTTGCTGGGTGCTGGGGAGCAATCCCCCGTGAGAAATGCTAAATCCGCCTGTCCCCGCCACGCCACGCTGCCTGCCCTTGCCATGGCAAAGAGCTTCATCCCCTGCCCCATGCGACTACAGCAGCAAAGCTCTACCACTGCGGTTACCCATGAGCAAAGAAATGGAGGCAGGAGAAAATTTCCTGCCGGAGGGGAGTTGTGATGGGGCTAAAAGAGTAATAAAGTATTTCTGGGTGTCTATGCCCTGAGCTGGCTGTGCTACATACAGTAAGGTGGTCTGGTCTTCCTATTGCAAACCCATCTCAGATTTTTCAAACTCATCTTCAGGCTGGCCTTGGAGCCTTTTTAAAATGTCTTCCTTATAAAGTTTCAGTAAAAATAACTTCAGCTGTCTCCAAGAATGAGATTAGGGAAATTTACATTATTTGATCATTTTTTCCAGTGTGTTTGGTTGGGGTTTGTTATTTTTTTTGCAAGCCTAGGAAATTATACACAAAATTGACATTTAAAGAAGCCAAGGTCATAAAATCAAGAACTCAAGAGTTAGGAAACCGTATTACTAGAGCTGCTTGCACCCTGTTCTTTAATCTACTTTATATGCAAACAGTTCAGTTGCCAGCTCACGGTACAATTTTTGATAGGGCCCAATGCCTCAACCACCCTGATGATGATTATGTTTGTTATAAGAACAAGCCAGGGTACTCTAATGTAGAAGAATTGATTTCTACAGGAAATAAGCTTTGGCAAAGCTGAACAAATAAGGCAGCAAACGGCAAGAAAAGGAAAGCGGCCCTGGCTGAAGCAGCTGAACGCTGCACTGCAGAAGAGGATTCAGCTCTGCTCCTGCCTTGGACTGCTCGGGAGCTACCGAGTAAATCATCAAACCCAAACTTTTCACCAGCGGTTACTGATTTCTCACATCTCTCCTCCATACCCAACACTGGAGGCTGGCAATGTAAGATGCCGAGGCACTCAAAACTTGGAGTTTCCACTGAAACTTGGAGTTTTGGTGGTCGTTGGACCTTAAATGTGGATAACTTGCTGTTATTTTGACTCATCTCACAGTCCCAGACCAACACAAAACCGGTGGCTSTGCTGGACCTGGACCTCCCTGAGCCTCACTTCTTCACCTGTGAGCCGGGACAACACTATTCTCTCTCTTTGCAGGGGAACTGTAAAAATATCATGCAGACCCACAACCTTGTATGCATATATAGGCAAGTGGAGGTCAGCGGAGGACTCGGGTATTACAGCAATAAGTGCCATAGGAAAGCCCAGCAGTAATTATTAATTCCATCTTCAAGCACGGTTTGAATACAGCTCAACAAACGAAGCACTGAAGAATGAGGGTAAGATAAAATATTGACTAGCTGCTCCATCATTGTCTGGTCTGTGCCCTAGATAGCACAAGGGTATTTTGGAAAAAGCAGAACGGAAACACCTAATAAACGGCTGGAGCTTTAAGGATTTGAATTTTCAAACTTAATCTTTTCTTTAAAGATCATTGTAACGCAGTTGTACGCAACTCTATTTAGAGAGACAGTCACATATAGACGTGCACATATAGAGAGTTTATATAGACACATTATTCTGCAAATATACAGACATTTATCTGTGTGTACCTAGACTTTCCTAAAACATAAACAAGCATCTGACACCTAATGCAGCCCTTGATGAGAATTGCTCTCTCTTCTCCGTGGAGTACAGCCAGTAATTATTTACCATTAGTTCTTAACGGGAAGAGATTCAGCTGGGATGTAGTAAACAAGAAAACTGTATAGATTGTTCAATATAGCCTGGCTGGCTCTCAACTGAGGTAAGAAGTGATTGGATCACACCTCCTGGATATTTCAATCACAGTTTTTATCACTGGGGAAAAGCACCTTATTAACCTGTACTTGGCCAGGTCCCTTCCATGTCCATATATGCAATGCTGTCAAGATCATACAAGTGCCCCTTCTAGTTCATGTTACCATGCTTCGAACCCTAAACTGCTGTGGGGTTAAACGACTAACAAGACGGAGACCTGAAGGGTCCACTTAGACTAACGACATCTTGAACTCTGCTACCTTCCTACCTGCCATAGATTTTTTTTTTTTGCAACAGGGTAAGGGCTCCTTCTTCCCATGACAGAAGCATCCGACYGTGGCAAAAAGATGGTCCTAAAAGGCACCGCTGGTGATTCACAAGCAAAATCGTCGCGTGTGGAAAAAAAAAGGGAAAAATCCTCCGTGTGGATTATTTAATTACTTTAAAAAAATAAAACAACCCAAGGAAAAAGGTCAAGTTAAAACTGTGGTATTTTTAAAGACATGTGCCCTACCACTGATACATTTTCTGGCACGTCTCACATCATCACCCCATTCCTGTGACTCCTCCACCATCAATAGGAGTTGTGTGCATCAACCCGGGGAGCCTGAACACCGGGCAGACCGTATGTGAAAAGCACCATTTTTTTCATTACGGCAGAGAACTGAAGTATGCAACTAGCACATACTGTAAAGGCATTCAAAATATGACAAAAAAAATTGTTCAAATGCTTTCAATCTGCAGAAAACAAATGCTCTCTTCACTGACTGCTCTGTGGCAAACTTCTAATTCCATCCAGAAAATCCAGCATTCCCAGTCTCGGCTAACGACCATGCCACCAGACATGAGTTTATGTTTTTCATGCACATTTCATGTATTCCCACATGCTGTGTTGCTGCCAATAATTTATGACTGATCTGCACCCAGCCTGCCCTTCAGCATTTTATTTAATCTCTGCAACAGTGATTTACAGTGACTCATCATTAATACAAAAATGTACATGTGTGTTAACAAGTTTGGAAGAATCTAAGGAGGAAGGCAGAATTTTTTGCAAGTCGTGGCTGAATGACTTATGAGCCCACTGAAGAAAGGCAAAGCTAACCAGAAACGATACGTTAGCTCTTCCCTGCAGCAAACAATTTAGGCAAGAAGAGTTTCTTCTCCTGCATACTGCCTCAGAAGAAAAGGGATTGAGGAAAAGGTTGGGAAGAGGGTTGCCCGTATCCCCAGGATTTGGGAGGGGATGAGTAGCTCGCTGGTCACCCCGTGGCTGGATGTTTCCTGAGGATGCACGTGTGTGTGTGTGTGCGCAACCTGCACACTCAGCCACAGCCTCCTTGTTCCTTAGCATCCATTACAAAAAGCAGGGGCTGAATTACCGTATTTTGGCATCTCTGCCCACCACATATGGATACCTGTTATTTAAAAAAGCCCCGACTGGCTCTATAGTGTTAAATCTTCGCAGGGCTGGGAAGGGGAATTGTCTCAATAATTTATACAATTGTAACACCACAGCAGAATTACCAAACGAGCTCAAGCAGAGGAAGCCTGCCCTACATCCACAAGACTTCAGTTATAATGTATTTTGACCTACTTTTTTTTTTTCCCCTTGCACATAAGGAACTTATAAAAACACATCTGACACAAAGCCAAAGTAAAAACTCCTCAAATCCGAGGTGAGATGGGTACTGAAAAACACCCTGGAAAGTCACTCGGGAGAAATTCTACCAGCTTTAGTTCAAAGCATCCCATATTCATCATCTCGAAAAATTTCTTTGATGGCCCATCCTAAACTGACATAGTTGCCCATGCCAAATCCTACGCTCCTGGACCCCTCCAAAGCAGTACACGCTCACTCCACCTGTCATCAAATAAGACCCCTGACGAACATACACAGCTTCTCAACTGGCCAAAGCGCCTATCATTAAACTGAGGGATGACCATATAAATTAGGGTATCGCCTGGATGAAGGTTGGAGGACGTAAAGCTGAAGCAAACACCAATTTTTTCTGGCTGAGCCAAATTACTGTGGGTTACATTTCCTTATAACACATATTTTATGTTCAGTGTCTTTTATTCCTCCGTTTTAAAGTATCTTGGAAGCATACTTCACATACACTAAGTATTTGGTATTTTCCTTTATTCAGTGTCTTAAAGGGCTTCAAAAAATTGATCTCCCAGGGCTGCTGTGGGGTCACAGAAATTGATAACCCTTACAAGCTATGCTTATGTGAGCCCGCCTGCGTCTCCCAGATAGTGCACTTTGTAAATTAATCCTCCAAAGGCAAATATATTGTAAGTAGCTTGTTATCTCTAAAGTACTAAATTGAAGAATACATGGGATTATATTGACAGAAATTACATTTTCTGTAATGGGGTTTAATATATCTGAAATCTCTCCCATAGGCTCCTACTCTCTCTAAGAGAGGAGGGTTTGTTAATGTAGGTGCAATGGACATCAGGACCAAATTTATTCACTAAAATGGATTAGGCCATGTAATCAGAGCTTCAGTAATATTAATCTCTGACACTTATTGAACGGAAAAAAAATACTTTTGTCTGCAAACTGGCATTCCTCCCTCCCTTTTCCCCAGCAGGCTCACCATTTGCCTTGGCCATTTTCTGGGTATTACTTCAAAGAGGATAAGGTTTCCCATCATAAACACTAATCTAAAAATATTAGGACAATTAATTAGATACACTTAGTTTTACAAGGTATTAGATTGCAATACACTTCAAATATGACACTTGTTCTGGGATAGTGGGAGAAACCTGCATTTCGATGCAGTAACAAAGGGTAATAAATCAAACTTTTTTTAAGGGTTCGCTGTTGTGTTTTTATACCTAAATCATGAGTAATTTTCACTGGTTGCCCTCACCACGTCCCGGACAGTTAGCAACCCAAAATCCACTGCAGAAACAGCATGGATCCCGATTTCCTTCAAACAAATCGCTACTACAACGGATCAGGGGCTCCAGCAACCCTTAGCTGGAATAAATATATGAAATTGCTCCACACTGTACTTCAGCAGCAAAGAGCCAGATTGTCCTCAAAGTTTATTCAAGCTTTCAAAAACTGGACTTTTAAAACAAAGCGGTAAAGAGATAGAAGGATGTCAGTCAAAAAGAAAAACCCCACTAACAACATTAAAAAAAGCATGGCAGCATCCCAAAATAACAATACACTCTGCAGAAACGGGGCCAATTGCCCCTTTTTTTCACCCAACATCTCAACCTGTTCCAAGACCAAAGCTCTCAAAATGGATGTGGCTTCCTACTGAAGAAGACACATCCTCAGCCAGAAGGAGGACTGGTACCCAAATGCAAATACACTGAAATCTGCCCAAGCGATGGGAAAATAAATATGGCTTGTTTTCTGCGGTAGCAAACCTCTTAGTTCCCATAACTGAAACCACTCACCCGGCTATATCCCTTTTGCATCAATACTGCCGGGGGGGGAGCAGACAAGGGCAAGGTGTGTCCTCAAAAATGCAAAGCATTAGCCGGAKGGTGCCAGCGGCCGTATAGAAACACTAAGGAAAATTACTTACCAATTGTTCACTTGAAGTATAGTGAGCCCTGTGTCTTGTGCCAACTGCTTTTTCTGTTCTTCTGAAGGGTAAGGGTGCTATAAGACACCAAAATAAATATATACATTTAAAACAATGCTTTTTTTGCCTACTTTTAATTTTAAATTAAAAAAACAAAAAACAAAAACAAAAAAAAAMMCCAAAAAACAAAAAAAACCCAGAAGCGTGACATCTATTATTGAAAGGTGAAAATGCTGAGGTGTGTCACTCTCTTATAATTATTAATGGGCTACTACATCACTTAATTAATGGCAGTAAAAGACAAGCCAATTATAAAGATTAGTGAAGTGGAGAAATAACTGCTTAGGATACTGGCAGTACCTTGATACTCAAGAAGGCTATTTGTTGCATTAGCTGAAAGTTTTTGCGCTTGTCTCGAATGACCGATTAAGAGTCAAATCACCTTTTTTTTTTTCTCTTGTATTTCACAGAACAATAAAGAATGTGATAAAGCACTTCTCTGTAAAACTAAAACACGCTGATGTTTTCTGAGATAGTGAAGACAAATCTTGCCAGTGCCCCAAAATAATTTACAAATAAGATCAGCATCCTGAACATAAACAAACGCCTGGGTTTTGAACACAGGCCAACGCAAGGTCAACGATCAGCACATTTTTGCCTGACATTAACATAGCTGTGCTGCACTAATCCTAAGATACAGAAAATAAATACTGGTTTAATTGAAGATAATGTTAAAATTCAATCATAAGTTAAGTTTCTTGTGAGAACTTGATTGCTTTCTCGGAAAATTCGCTTCTGCATGAATACAGATTGCTTAATAAATCAACAGCAAAAACCACATCCAAGTTTGAAATTTAGAAATACCATTTCTGTCCTTTCCCTCCATGTAAAAATGTCACTGTCCCAAAAGGAAACGGCCAAATACTGCAAACGTAACAAGTCCCAGGAAAAACCCTGTTTTGAGGATCTGGCTCGGCTCCTAACCTGGACACCCAAGTCCCAGTACACAGTGGATTCAGACCTGGTCTGCTGCAAGGTACTTAATAACATTTCAATAAAGATAATTTGATATAACTGGTTAGACCTATCTCAACATCCCACTTAGCAGTTGGTTGTCACAAAGTATTTGCTGTTATACACACAGCCCTTTTTTTCCCGGAAACATTCCCATATTCTTTGGATATATTCTTCAGCATAATATTACATGAGATGTAAATTGAAATCTTGTAAAGTGTAAGAATTTAAAACCTCGTAAAATTCCACAATCTTATTGGTATCGTAACTATTTAGCAGATTTTATATATCCTTGTAAACAGCATAATCTGACATCTAATGGCTATGTTACATGCCTGCATCACCTCACTTTACCAAATAGGAATTTTTGTGGTAACTCCGGCAACTTCCCTTTGCCCAGCGTGCCCATTTTGAAGCCCACCACCGTGGCCATCGACTCCAAAAGATACACTTTTATTCACCCAAAAATGGTGGGGAATTTCCCATTCTTTTAAAAATACTGTTTTCTTGACAGTAAGCCCACAGATAACCTGCACACCTGTAAAGTACCCCCTGTATTTTCTGCATGTACGTGGAACAGCTCCAGAATTGCAAAGTGGAAGATACAGGGAAGGGGATTTTACTTCTTTTTTACAGGTAATTTGCATTTTACACGTGCAAAAATATAGCATGAGTTTTATAGTCCGCCTTATATACACGTTCATCCACCACAAACAGTCATACTTGACTTACGTCCATCTATCTGAACATAACATTTTGCTTCCCTTCAAAAAAAAAACCCTACAGGGATGATTTGTAAYGTTTTCATCTTTATAGCTTACTTCCCATTTCATTACTTTGCTATCAAGTGAGGACAAAATTATTCTTTTTTTTCTTATTTCACTTTGCCACCTTACATGTGATCTAATTTTAAGTAATTGAACAAACTGTGTCTAATTTCATGCAGCAAGCAATAATTACTAGACAGCCTCTAGCTATTGGAATTGAGAACTCTGTCTCCATTAAGCAATTTTCAATTGTTCCGGACTTTTTTCCAAATAGACAAGACTGGATAAAATTAGCCATCAGAATAATACAGTCACAGTAAAAATAATTGCTTTAAAAGTCCCAAACCCCAAATTCCTCAAACTGTGGTATGTTTAAGGTCATCTGATTTTTTTTTTCATAGCCTAGCACAGCATAAACTTTTAATTTCATGATAAATCTGTAATTGCCATAATCACATGACAGCCAGGACTTCACGTAGCTAATCCCTCTCAGCTAAAGGTTCACAATGCGGCAGGCTTTTTAACTATGATGCGGCGTGGTTTAAAATATCTTAAACACTGGGCATCCTTATTATATAAGCTTTCTGCCAATCGTACGAGTTGTTCCTTTGTAGGCTAAAGAAAAAAAAATAATAAAAATGACTTGACAAAGAATCAGCATGCCACAGGCTAGGTTGCTATAAAAACATTCAAAGCCTTGTTGCATTCCCACCCACAGGGCTAGGAAGGCCTGTGCTACAGGCAAAGGCAGACATCACATTGCAACAGAGAGAAAGGGGGAAACCCTGAGAACTGCCATTTTATGAAGAAATAGGAAATTCAGTCGCAACTGTTGCTGTTGGTCTTTATTTCACCCGTGCGAGAATGACAGGTGCCTTCCAAAAGCCTTCTAATGGTTGTTTAAAGGGATAAAGACACATGCACAGAGATATGTGTACATATATTTGCATATATATGTATATTATATTTGCATGTATATGTATAAAATACATATAAATATATATATAAATACATATATATCTCTCTCTTAGTCATATGGTTTAGTTTTAGGTAGTCCTGCGACGAGCAGGGAGTTGGACTTGACGAGCTTTATGGGTCCCTTCCAACTTGAGATATTCTATGATTCTATGAAATATATAAATATATAAATATATATAGAAGCGTGTGTCTAAAGACACTGCACTGGCTCCAAGTTGGCCAGCCCACCTATCACTCTGGATCACTTTGGGATATCAAAGCAAATTCTACCACTGTTCAATAAACAGTGACTTGAGACCTTTACTTTGTTGTGTACATTAGCTCCTACCATTATCTCTTAAAAGCTTAATTATTTGCAAACAATTGATCAAGATGGGAATTGGAGAAAAGAGACGCTGGACCACCGGGAGAGCTGCAATGCATTAGGAGAGCAAACAGAATTACCTTTAGGTCTTATAATCAGAATTAACGATTGGGACCGTACGCAGGGCAGCGCGAGAAGCCGTAACGCTCTTGCTGGAGTGTTTTCCATTTGATCTGCATTAACACCTCAAGTGAAAGCCATAAAACGGTGATTACAGATGGGAAGGCTGACCCTCCTTCCCAGAACCAGCCCAGCTTGTGTATACTGGAAGACTGCAGACAGGCTTTCTTGCCAAGGCCAGAGGGAAAGGGCAAATCCAAGGGGAAAAAAAAGTAGGAAGCAGACAGGTTTAAAAAAAAAAAAAAAGGGGGCATTTGAAAGAATAAGGCTGACAACAGATAAGGACTCTGAATCTGGCTCCGGTATTTTCTGATCATGCCTGCTGCTGCTACAGCACTACAGAGCAGCGTCCACCGAACGATATGAGACCTAGTGCTTTTCCCTTCCCATAAATCTAGCGCTGAAATGTGGATTGTTTGGCACCATTAATGTGTTTTTGAGGCTCTGTGGTATTACTTTTAATAATGACTTAGTACAGAAAGTGATTGCTTAATAACACCATCAAAGTCTGCATGCAAATGAAAATTATCCCTGGGGGATTTGCCCAGGGTAATATGAACAGTTAAGGAACATTTGAAAAGGTAAAAATAACTATGCAAAATATGAGTCAGAGCAGTCATTTTAGCAGTAACAAAGAAATCAAAGTGACTGAGAGAAAAATGTAACTCTCCATCATATTCTCTCGTCACTGTTTTATGAATGGTATTTAGAGAGCAGCAGTCTTAATAAAAGCCCCTTTTTAATGCAGCCAAGATCATTTTTAGCAAAACAAACAATAAGACTTTTTTTTTTTTTTTTTACCACCTTTGACTACAGCCGATGGGTAAAGTCTCCAGTAGATACAGATGGAAAGCATCCAAGTTTGTCTCTTAATGATACCCCTTGTCCACATGTACTCCTTTCCTCAAATTTTCCACCCCAGGCTGCAAATGCTGGATGCCAGGACAGAGATAGACTTTATCTTATCTGCAACCCGGTATCAATAACACTCCCTCCCTCTCTGCCTTGCCCGCCGTAGCAGCGCATCGTAATGGTTGCAGAAAAATATGAAAATAATCCTGCCCAGAGCTTACTGATGAGATAACGGGAGGCAAATCCGCCCCTTCTCACTCCCCAAATTACTAATTCCTCATGGCACCGAACCTCCTCAACACCAACACTGCCAACCAGCCCTACCACAGCACAGAGGCAGAAGCAATCCCCAAGCAAAAGGTTGAACGTTACATTATAAGGATGTCGTGGCAACCGTCCAGTGTCGCCCTTATCGCGGCAGCGCCGTCGCTTGGCTGACTGCACCGGGAGAACCATTTCGGAAGTCCTTTTATCCCCTTCCTCCAGCCCTCTGCCTCCTCCAGAACTCAGCGTAATGTACCAAGGCGAGATGACCTTGAGCTAAACTCTGGTAGGTGATGGAGAGAAACTACCCCCCAAAATGTATGCCCTCAGGAGCGTCTATTAACTGTTTTCTAACCTCAAAATAAAAAGAAAAAAAAGCCCAACACTATGATTTTCTTGTTTCTGAAGAGCAACCCAGCCTACACCTAACTCAGTAACCAGAATAAAGCCCAAGGTTCAGCCCTCCGGTGACAAACTGCACATCGGTTTTATGCTGAACTCCGAATCCTTGCTTTACCCAAACTTGTCCAGGGTTAGCTAAGGCAGTGGCGCAGCGGTTTGGGTTTCCCTCCTTCCCCTACCTCCTCCTGGTTTGCATTTGAACTGTTTACATCAGTGATCAAATTGATCTACGATAAATTATTATTATTTTTTAATATCCATAATGCTTTCCTATTGTCTCTCAGCTTTATGAATTAGTTTTACTGTTGCAGTGAATGCTTTTTTTGTCTCCTGACTGCACATTATCAAAGGGACACTTTGTGCCTGCCATTTGCATTACAAAAGCAGTGCATGGTGTAGTCTAAGAACAGAGCTTGAATTTATAGCAGTCAGTCCTGGATCCTCACACATGCCGGCCTCCGAAAGAATAATAGGGGTTCCTGCATTCGCAAAGGAGCCAAAAAATGGTTGGATCACTATCCATAAAGTCACAAGATTTCAACCTGCTTTCTTCATTGGCCACCGGCGTATTTAGAGGGAGTGATAAAGAGAACGTGTTGAGTCCCCCCGCCTATTCTGCAAGCTGTGTGAATCGGTTTACAGACCATCCCTGCGACCTGCTTTATATTCAGGCGAGGCTGTAAAAAAGTTGCCAAGTTGAGGTGAGCTGCTAGGAAGGCGGGGGGGGAAATCAACTCGGAAGCTGCAAACTCGATCCTGTTTATCCCATGGGACTGGCTTGCACGTCGGAGGAAATACTAAACACCAAAAAGGAAGTTGTTTTATTAGAAATGCATCTATGAGGCTGGGAGGAAAAAAGCCTGTGCAAAGTTTGCACAGTCTTTTCCTTGGCCGAGAGCAGTGAGTCAGCCTGATAATGCTGTTGAAGTGTGAGCTGGCTTTGGCATTTAAAACTCCTTGTTGCTTTTTCAGCGCAGCAAGAAAACGCAGTCCATATGACACGGTCATGCTGCAGACAAAGCCAGCCTTTTCCTCTTTCAAAAGAAAATATTTCCTCAACTTATTATAATAGTTTAATATCCCCGCAGTAAGATTTTTTTCATAGCATTACTGGTAATAAATCCTGGTGCTGCCAGAGTTATTGAACTGCAAACTATGAATGCAATATCAACAGGCGTGCTCGGTCTTGTAAAGTTAAAAATGCATCAAAATATGCAAGGTGACAAGATGCTGCATCCCTGTATTGCTACGGCAAGGCCATACGCTGCCACTCAACTTCTGGCATCAGCCAAATCCTATGAGATGGGGCTCTGAGACACTGCCCATCGCCTCCCCTACAAAAGGTTTTGCAGGCTGCTTTGGCAACCCTGCCAAAGAAAAAAAAAGGTGAGGAAAGGAGGCAGAATCTGACTCTCCTAAGGCAAACACAGGGTGTAAAATACAGAGCCAATACCCCAGAAGTTTTAACATCTGAATGTGTGTTCACAGTGCAACCTGATTAAACAGGGGTTGGGTTGGTTTTGCAGGCAGGGGGGTGATAGAGACGTTTTATTTGCGGGGGCTTACACGGCGGGGAAGAGGTACTGGCAACAGCGACACTTTTTAATGAAGGAGTTATGCCGGGGAAAAAAATGCTCTGTGCTTCTCTTTTTTTCCCATTTGCCCTTTTGTAAATAATTTTCTTGCAAGAGTTGTCTGTGAACAAGTTTTGGCACTCGCTAACATAAATATCCTTTCCAAGGCTGATGGAGAGACATGGTATGGCTTGGGATGCGCTGCCAATACTTCTCTGGTGGCCCCATCAAATTATTCATAATGCAAGCACTCATTAAGGAAAAAAAGTTCAGATCATCCCTTGCACAGGATATTACAGAAGTCAGAAAATGGAAAAACCTTTTAACTCATCTAATCCATCCCCTGGCTGCTACAATATTATTCCTTCCATACCATATATTATTACCCACTGCCTTTTCCAGTTGAGCTTTAGCTAGTCCAAGCAATGGTGCTTCTGCTATTTCCTTTTGGAGACACTCTGATAGACCTCAGTGTTTGGAGCTTACTCTGGCTCCCATCAGCTTCCAGCTTAAGTCGAGTCTATGCAGACACTCCCACGCCATACCTGGGTAATTGAGCGGAGCTTTTCCCATGTTAAACATTCCTTTAGTGCCTGTATGTATGTGCATGCAGAAACACACACACAGTACCTGCACACACGTGTTAACTTCTCTTAATACACTTAAGAAGTGATTTTTTGCTCTAGCGTCAAGATTATTTGTGCTAATGTGACATGGGCGATGCGCTTTCCCATCCTCTGCCCCGTTTTTCTTTTTTTTTTTTTTTTTTTTTCTCTAGCACAGCCTAAAAATAACCAACGACAGGGTAATTAAAAGAAAAATTGCATCCAAAAGATCAGCAAAATTCTCTTCATCGCAGCACATGGCTGAAAACAATGAAGTATTACATCCAAGTGACACTGAAGGAACCAAGGAAACGCATCATCTGACTTCCAACCGCGTTAGAGCTAAAATTCACATCCTTGAAACCCGGCTTTTCAGTTAAGCCGGCTTCTTTATCAGGCGGCCACGGAAAGGCAGGAAGGTGAACCCCAGCCTTTCCTAGGTGAGCGGCTTTTGGGAAGGAGCAAAAAATATCCCCGTCCCCTGCATGCTAAAGGAAATCCCAACTACCTGATAACTCCGTAAAAGTGCTGCTGTTGTTTTTAGAGCCGGCCTAAGACAGATTAGCTCAGGTAAGTATCTCCTAACCAGAAGCCTTTTCTCAGCAATAAGTCACTGTCCTTATCTACCTCAAATGACTTTCTAAACAGGTGGGCTCGGAAATAACTCCGCAATTGCTGGGAAACGCCAGCGCCAGCGGTTGTAATCCCACAGAGCTAAGCCAAAAGCTTTTATTTGTGCTTTCTGCTCTCTTTCTCAGGCTGCCTTCAGTATGTCAGGAGCTCCCTCTGTAAGCGGAGGATAAAAACGCTCCCCTACACCTACCTCCCCTACCTTATGTGCTGGAGTATTCAGCAAGGTCCCTAGTACCGACCGCAGGCTTTAGGATGGAGCTGGAGCTTTCGGCAGGTTTCCTGGGGTGACAGCACCCTTGGGAGCAGCCACAAAGCAATTTGGGAAGCCTCCTGCCATAAGCTCGGCCACCTTTTCTCATGGAGGGACCAAGCAGTCGTGCAAAGAGAGTTCAAGGCAACCGCCGTGTCGAGGTGCCAGTCTCCAACACCAAGACGAGGAGGGGGTTTACATTCGAACATCTTCTATTTGAAAAAAAACCCCAAACCACCACCGAGGAAGGAAATGAAAAGATAAAGCTGCTATTTTGCAACGCTGCTTTGTTGGCATGGAAAGTCCTTGAACAGATGCCCCATCCACCATTAAATATTCACAACGTATCCTTGTAAAAGAATAAAGCCCACTCAACTTATAAGCAAAACCACAATGTGTTCTTCATAAAAAAAAGATGCATTTAAAGATCCGGGAGGGAAAAAAAAAAAAGAGGCGGGAAAAGAAAAAAAAAAACCCAAGCCAGCGAACCACCGCCATTCTCCGAAGAAGCAGAGACTCTTGGAAGTAGCGCGCATTCTCTGGCGTTAATTTTCCCACTTAAATTACAGTGATGCTGTAGCCTCATCTCATTAGAGATCATTGTCCCCAGTAGACAGTTGTGTTTATGGGGGATTCTTGCTGTTCCACACCTGCTGCTCAGGTTGCTACGTGATAAAGCCTGCATACAAACAGCAGTCTTGAGGTTGCTGGACTGCAACTGATGAGCCCAGGCTAATTCAGGGGTGATTATGTAGTTTACTGGACCACTAAACCTCTTTAAGCTTGTAATTACTGCCTATTTGAGTAAAGAACATTCAAAAGCAATTCACTGCATCATGCCTGCCACAGCTGGAAGCAGGCTGCCAGCAGTCTGCGGGGACATTAAAATCTACAGGGACGGGGATTCGAGCACAGCTCGTAGGCACCGAYGGCGGCGGTGGCAGCCAAGTGTGTTCACATTCCAGCTCACCTTTTCTGACCAGGCGTACTATTAAAGGTGCAATGAAAACTATAGAAAAGCAATAAAGATGACAAATAACGGGACGTAATTGAAAGAACTGCATTTTAATGACTCTCCCCCTCTTCCCTCTCCCCTTATATTGGCTAAAAAAAAAAWTTTAAAAAAAAATTAAGCCTTTTTGTCATGACAAGGCAAGGGAAAGAAAAGGCCTTTTGCAAAAGGGGAAATGCGCTGTGTCAACATGAATGTTTCTCTTTTGAAAGTTGGGGGCTTTCCTCATGTTTGGAACTTGTAGAAAGAATAAGTTTACTTGTAAAGTGAATGCAGAGTAAGTCTTATTATGTATTTGGCAGCAATAACAATGTAGAGGCATCTTAATCACTGAATCTCGATTAAATCTCCTCACCAAGTCTTCATGAAACCCTCCAAGAGCACCTCCAGACCTGGAACACGTACAACCCGCCCTCTCACCGCTGCATCACCTGCAAGCACCGGGAAATGCCCCAAACCACCACTCTGCAAAACAACTCCACCCTGCGCAGCAACACAAAAGTCAGGCACAGGTCCCTACTATCAAGACGAGGGTTTGTTTTTTTTTTTTAATAATAAATAAACATCCCTCTGATTCTATTTGCCTTTTGAGTTTTGAACCACTCAAGTCCTCCTTTCCAAGTCTGCCCCTGCAGCTCTCAATAAGCAGGAAGTTATTAAAAAAGGCACCTTGKTTTTTTGCATAATTAGCAGCCTTTGGGAGCGGGGTCTGGGGGAAGAAGAGCGGATCAAATGGGACCTGTGACACAGGCAGAAAGGTTGGTAATGGGGATTTTTACAAGTGAATAAACTAAGGTCCGGAGAGGATTGCTCCGGAGAGGATTGCTCTGGCAGAGCTGGAGAACAGCGCTGGCGAAACGGAGGGAAGTTGCCAACGTGGCTGCTGAGCCCTGACGCCGCGTTGGCTTCACCGGGAGCTCCGACGAGGTGGCAGTGCCTGCTGGTGCGGCTCCTGTTGAAGACCCGGGTCCTCGGAGCCCTCCCTTCCTCCAGCCACTCCACAACGCCGTCTCCCTGCTATTATACTGCCATGTGTGAGGTCCGCGTCGATGGGCCTAACGAGCCGCCCTATTAACTAACTGCATGAAATGTACTTTAAAGCCTCGCAGGACATTTGGAGATCCAGAATTCATCAGTGTCGTTCCCCTGTCCCGCTAACAACTGCTGCAGCTGCCTGGGAGAATGGAGTGTGGGAAAAAGCAAAAATAAACAAGGAAAATAAAATAAACCATTGCTATYGATATAATTAACCCTGGACTGAAGGTAAATTTAAGAGATGGGGCCTCTTTCTCTCCTCATCTAATAAATTGCCTTGTTTTAAAACACATGGACATCTTGTCCGTAGTATTAATCTTACTATATATCTAGAGAGGGAAAGGAAAAAAACAAAAAAACCCCATGCATGCATGAGCATGCCACTGTTAACAAACATCAGCTTTTAAAGGAGAATATAAAAGCATTCGGGAAGTTTATTCTTAAAAAGCATGTAAATTCCCAGCCACAACAATCCTCCAACTAACCCCATCCGAGCTCCAAAGAGCCATGGGCTTATATGTTATCCAGCCATCACTCTTATTAATATTCATTAGGCAGGTCTACTTGCATTTTCATAAGCTGCGAAGGTGGCAAAAGAAACAATCAGAATTCTTTAACACACAGGCATTATCAATTCAACATCTGCCAAAGAGGAGCGCATACAGATCTGAGGTTGAAATTCAAATGCAATTTACCTGGGCTAGAGCTGGGCTTCGCTTCCCAACACCCAGCAATCTATTTCAGGCACTCTCGTTTTATCCATCCCAGCTTTTACATCCCCCTAAGTTCACTCTCCATTATTTTTACCTTTAAAACGAGAGTCCTTCATAAATTACCTCCTTCGTTCCTTAGCTCTAATGGGTTCCCTTCTGCTAAAATAGCCCAAGTTCAGAAAGATTGCATATATAAATAATACAGCCAAGTTTTAACTCGGTAAACTTGACTAAGCAATTCTGCTTTCTGACTAGAGAATTCATTTATCTACACCCATTTAGCGTGTGAAATCCCTTTGACTGGCTTCAGGGTGCGGACCCGTGCAGAAATACAGACTTTCTGACCAGCCTGAGCTAAAATTTAACTCCGAGAGATGAATTAAGAAGTCTCCAAAAGAAAACAACTGCTCTAATTAATTATTTACCCTACTTAGCAAAGAAACCCGGCTGATAATGCTCATGAATTTAAGAATAAAACAGACGTGCATTCCCAGGATGATATTCATATGCGCAAGGACGTGCACCAAAAAAGGTGCGATTTACATCTCCTGAGAGCTGGGAAAAAGCACATCCCAATTCTCCCCCAAATCTCCAGATTTAACCCTAAATTAACACGCATTTGCCCACAAGTTCACTACATATTGATTCCTGTCCTTATAAAAACCTCATTAAAAAGGCTTGGACGGTCTCCAGGATGTGACGCTTCCCCTGCTTGGACCGAGAGGGCTCCCCCATAAAAAAAAATAACCTTTTCCCTCTCCAAAGTCGATGCAGCTCTCCCCCAGTTTTGCCTGGCTTTCAAAAACCTTTAAAGACCAAACTGTATCCTCCTTCACGGAGGGTCAGCGGGATCGAACTTTGCATTTCAGTGGGAATATTCATGGAGCAAGGCACTTCCCGGGGCTTGGCATTG
Organism: Phoebastria nigripes; assembly: GCA_035582835.1. Classification (NCBI taxonomy): domain Eukaryota; kingdom Metazoa; phylum Chordata; class Aves; order Procellariiformes; family Diomedeidae; genus Phoebastria; species Phoebastria nigripes. Next base: position 939,869 of record JAYKAV010000123.1, read on the forward strand.
GCTGATGCTGGGGGGACAAGCCCTGAAATGGCAAACCTGTCTGCGCCCGTGTAACTTTAGATACGGTGATTAGCTGCAGGAAACTCAGCCAAAGCCTGGGGTGCCTAAAGGATATGTCCTCATCTTTCTAAGGCAAGACCCTGGGTGGGTGTCTTCTATGGGATGATGGATGGATGATGCCAGCACAGGGGTTTTTGGAAGGGGCTCTTAAAAAACCCAAAGAGAGTCAGCTACAAGAAGCCAGGGCCCACCCCATCCCCAGCCTAAGCATCCCCTCCATCCTCTCCTGCCCGGTCTCCTTTGAGGTCTGAACACATCAAGCACCATGCACGTGCGGATGCCTCCACAGATACCACCATAAAAGAGACAATCAATGTATTTGGAAGCAAAAGCATTGAGATGGCATGTCGCTTTCAGCACATTTATGATGTGACGGCTGTTAATAATTTGCAAGGATAATAACATATAATCAATTAATTTTTTCAATACCAAGCTCAAAATACCCCTCTCTGCTTCCCCCTCCTTTCTGAACAGAACTCCACACTTCTTTTAGAAAGACCTAAATGAAAGTAGCTAAAGACCAAAAAAATGTCACCACTAAGAAGTTACAAAGTAAGAAAGAGCAACCAGGCACATTTGGTCTTGTTCAATACACGAACCTTTCTAAGATGACTGCTCCAATTAAAAAAAAAAGAAGTCAAATTTATCATTTTGATGATATGAAATGATAACTTGACTATTATATGCATATATTTTGTTTAATGGCTTCATTTATTTTAATAACAAAGAGAAACTAGATCTTTACAGAGGAAAGCTTTATTTCATGGCTTCAGTACAACTGGGATTTTTAAAATCTGTGATGTTAACCAAAATGTGATAATGGATGTTCTCAAGGGCCCTATTTTATAGCATTTTATGCAGAGCCAAACTATACGCAAGACATTACAAACATGATGTTTAGCCCTATTTTAAGAAAGTAGAACTGACTCCGGTGTCAGAGGCCCCTGTAATTGTTTTCCGTCTGCTTCTCGTTCCTCTGAACAGTTACTTGTGCAGCAAAGTCTGGCTGTAGAAATACTGTGACAAAGACATTAGCTCTCCCAAGACTTGTTATAAAATGATATTGAAAGGCATCGTTCGTGGGATTTTGGCTGGGAGGGGACAAGAGTGATCGCAATGTAAGTACTTTATCTATAGCAGGCTGTCTTGAAGGGTCTGTTGACATACAGAAGAAGAGACACACAAAAAAGATACTAAAAAAAWAAAAGATGTTAAAAAAAAAAAAAAGATGCTAATTCTGCTACCGTTTTTATGTCTGTTAATTCCTAAGATAGAGATAATCAGAAACACCTCATCAAACTTGATCACGCTCTCAATCCTTCTGAAGAACTCATCTACTCCACTTACTTTTATTTTTACATTAATAGATTGAAAACACTTGTTTCAGACAACGGCGGCACTCATGCGTACGCAGCATTAAGGATGCTCGTTTAATATGTTTTATACACGTATATACATCTTCACGCACGCAGAGGTGTGCGTGCACGTATGGGGATCAATGTAATTTTGCAAACTACACCTTCCACCCCCAAAAGCAGGGACCCGACCATTGTTTTAGGGAAGGTAGCCCAAGATGGCAGCTCATGATTAATGGCTGTATCATCCCTGGCTCGGTGGCGGCGAGGCCCCGGGTCTGATCTGCCAAACATCCCCTTCGTCTGCAGCCGATCAGCAGATGTAACCACATAGGCCCTGTCAGCTTGACATATCATTCCTACGACGATGTCAACGAGTATTAATGTTCAATTATCTGTCCTAGAAATAACCCTCGCCTTTATGCATTGTGTAACTGGGCGCGTGGCACTGCGGTAATCCAAACGACAAGGGCAGAGATGCCCGCGCTCACCCGCTCGCTGTGAGTTGGCTTCCCAACATTGTGATGACATTGCCTCGCGGTAGCGCGTGGACGCCTTCCCCCTCCTTCCTCTCCCTGGTTGTGGGTTGGTTTTTTTTTTTTTTGGAAGGCATGTCGCAAAGACCCCAAAGACCTTTCTCCTCCTCTTCACATGTTGCATGTCACCCATCAGTACGCCCAGATACGCTTGGAAAAGACATATTTTGATTTCACACCCATGCAGAACCACAAAGAGTTTGCTTGTTTGCTTTTACGGAGGGCCATAAGCCGCCCGTTACCTGGCAGCCTCTTTTTATGTCCCACACACGGGTATATCAATATATAYCATTTACCATCAAACGCAAATGTCAACAGTGGCTTCTTCCAGGGCTGCGTCAAGATCAATTCAACTCCCAGCTGCAGGGCTGGGGCAATTTGTCCAAATGAAACATTACAGCTTCCCTTTGTTAAAGCAAGTTTAAAATAAGACCCCCAGTAGAGAGATGATTTGAAGAACAAACACGAGTTCATTCCTGGCATCTTTTGCTACTCTTCAAATATTAAAATTATTGATCAGGCCAAATTCAAATAGGGCTCTCAGAGCAAAAAGCTTACCAAGTATTTCTTCTTTTAAATCAGCGTTAYGGTCAAATTACCGCTCGTTCGAATAGGCTGCGATGCAGTTTGCATGATTTTTTTTTTTTGTTACTATGGCACAGCTTCCTTGAACTAACATTCAAAGGTTATCGGCTGTAAGTTATGCTTGCTAAGTCTTCTTATACAACTCACAATTGGAGGGAGGGAGTGGGAGGAAGCAGTGTGATAACCAGTGCCAGCTTTGAGATAAAGCCCTCCACCTAATCTCTGTTTATTTAGACAACCATCTAACCGCAGCACCGGGCATAAAAACAAGCCAGGTGTACGGCTAAGGGAATTTCTCCTGCCTTATCGTGACTGCATTATATTTTGGGGCAGAGGGAAGCAGAGTCTGGGGTTTTTTTTCAAGGTAACTGAAAATTTAAATAATCCCAAAGTTTGAGGTTTTGATGTTTGGATTCGCTTGGCTGGCTGGGCTTTTTTGCTTTGTTTTGTTGGGAGGGGAGGTGGTGGTAACAAAGCACATGTTATTCCGTGCTTTTGTATTTCTGGAGGTTTTGGAGAAAAAGGTTTGCCATACCAGATCTAAGAATGAAGATCCTGCGTTGAAATATTTCCCACCAGAGGGGATTCAGGGCATTCGGAACAAATATACGTATTGTGGGAGCAAAGTGGAGCAAACTGAGTAGCATTGGAAATGTATTTCACCCTAAAGAGCCGACAGAGTGTCGGGCACCCAGCACACCTCCGCAGCAGCAGCACTGAAGCTGCTTTTCCAGTACTGAAGCTGCTTTTCCAGCGCGGGTGCCAAAATAGAAAAGCTCTTGCAGGTCAGGCCATGAGAAGCAGCACCGTAARGCGTCTGGCTGAAGGATAACTGAGCCTCCCTCCAGCTTCAGCGGCAATATTAAACTGCGGTGGGAAGCTTGCACGTCAGCTGATGGCTCTATTTCTCCTGCCGTATGAGCCCAAAGTTGCCTTCGACATATTCAAACTCGTTTTTCCCCCTCTTTTTCCCCCTCTGATAATTCACCCCACCATTCACTCAAACATTTTAGGTAGGAAGAAGTGATGAATGTTGCTGAGTGCCAGTTTTTTTGGTGCAAGATGAATAACCCCAAGGAGCAACTTACACCAAGTCCCAGGCTCCTGTCAGTCCTATAATTGATGATGTTTTCACTGTAAGGGGTGGGGACTGGGACACATTAAGGCTCAATAGGGGAAGTAAACGGAGTGAATTGACTCAGCAACTATGCCTTTTACCACGGCTTCTAATAAGGATAAACTGATTACTGCAAAATGTACTTTAACATCACAGGGAGGGGGGAAAAAAAATAAATCGATCTGCTCAAAGGAAATAAATGCCATATCAGAGTTTTTTTAAAAATGAACTTCTATATTCAAAAGTGTAGAAGCACGTTTCAGCAGCATGTTGCTGCTTCTTTCCGAGTTGCCATTTGCCGCTAAACCAAAAATGAATTTACAGCCTTAAAATGCACCCTAAAGATGAACGCTGCAAAACGATTGCTACAAAGCCAACATATCTTTTTTCTAACCTTGCTCTCAAATGACTTCGATAACAAAGAGGTGCACGGTGATGTTCGTGCTGTATTTCAAATGCCGACTTTATGTCAGCATCTTTTTACAGCGACTGGGAGAGCGGATGCTCCGCTTCTGCACCAGGCGGTGGGGAAGGCAAGCAGGCGGCCGCCCAGGTTGCCAGGGGTGACTGTGGAGCCGACAACCCCAGGATCCAGCAAAACCCGCCCTGACTGATGGCTTCTGGGTTCCCGCTGACCTTTGATCCCTCCTGGTTTGGCCAGGAACAAAAGAGCCTGTTCACCAGGGCCCCTCACATGTATATTTAACGAAAGCGGTCATCGCCTAAATGCTGATTAATATGTTTGCTTTACGTGAGGCAGGAGGACGACCACGGCCATCCCGTGCCGCCACGCAGGTAAGCACCAGGCTGTAAAAGCAGAATATATCCTAGCGTGCGTGTCACACAAAATAAATCAAGGAAATCCACCACGATGCACATAAAAATGACTAAAACAGGTAAAGACAATTTTTGTCACCGACGCACAAAGTTGCCGAGGCTGGTGACGGTGCCAGGAGCGATTTCCCCGCGTATCCGAAAACCTGCGCGGAGTTTCTGTCATTAGAGATTTGGTGCTGCTCTGACACCGTGGGCCATAGCAGCTCGAACACGCTGTCGCAAAGATGCTGCCGGCTACGGCAACCATGGAGGATGCTGTCCGACCCTCAGCGGCAACTTTCATCACCGCATATTGTCACCATAGCAATGAAGCTGGATGCAGGCAAATGACAAGGGTCTGTCATCACTCAGCCCCAGCCTGACAGCCTTCAGCACCAGCCACTCTCATCCAGCCTCAATACGCAAATACGTCCTCAACGGGCCCAAAAGTAATAATCTGCCCTTCTGCAATGTCATCGTTTCGCCGGCGCTCCCAGTAGCAGTGTGCAGCCCTTATACCCCGTGGAGATGCTTTGTTTTATTCCCCAGCGAGTTTTTGTGCTTTAGGGAAAAGGAAAAGCGAGGAAAGGGGGAACCAGAAAGCAGACAGTGGTACCCAAACTTCAATTATCAGAGATGATCAAGAAACAAACCAAAAAAAAAAAAAAAGGAAAGGAAAAAATATCTTACACAAATGGCAGTAAAACATGAGAATTAATGTTTGAAAGGAATATGATGACACTTTCCATGCAAGGGCTTCAGCAAGGAATAGGAATGTTATTGTGAAAGTCTGAAGCTCCCTTTAGTATTAAACACAGGAGTTGTATATAAAATGCATCTGCCACTCCCTTCACAGGAACAGGCGCTTGGGGTGAAGTCAGGATAACTGGCAAGGTATGCCAGGCTGTCACCGACAGCAAACACGGCAAACACGCTGCTCTGCCTTCACGCCAACACCAAAATCAGGGGTCCCAGCTATTTTCACGGTCCTCCTTCCAGAGATGCCATGAAGAGACAATTAGCTTAGTCTACTTCCCCGCTGCCGTGGTGGAAGTACAGCAAGAAATGACAGAAATCAGAGGTGGCAAACACTATCTCATCTAGAGCTCATCTGCCTGGTTGGATTAATCATAACGTCTCTATTTTGGGAGAATTTCTACACGGGGTCAGTTTTTACTCATCCCGCCCATGCAAAGTCRCCCCTTCCAATCGCGGCGCGTGCAGAAGACAGTGAGAAAGATTTGACTTGGTGGTTACCTTACTTAGCTCATCTCGACCACGCACTTCGTATTTTACTTTGCGTTTAGTCATACCGAATAACCTGATTTAACAGCGATCCTATGTGTCACGCAAGCCCTCTCACCATTTAGAAAGCTGCCTTTTAATGATATTTAATTTAGACTCACTTATATGCTACATTTGCTAGTGAACACATTGGCTACATGGCTCTTATTTAACATGTTCACCGTACCCCCGAAGCGTGCAACACACGCTTGCTGGTCTACGGCAGCCCTGGAAAGACAATTCACCACTTGAACATTTTTAAACCTGATTTACCGTTCCAGAGAAACAACTACGCAACTAATCTTCCAGGACAAATGTAACGCCGAAGAACAACTAAACTGAAACGTATAAATTCCACATATACTTAAAAATATTATTGTCTGTAATTTAATATAACAATATTTCTAGGCCTATAACCTTGCACGCAGAGGCAATTTCCCAAGCATTAATACTTAAATGGGTCATATGCACCACATCTGTCATTCTGTCCTGAAGTCTATGAGGCACAACCAAGACTCTGCAAGCCTATTGATTTTTCTAGCATTTGCTTTAATTTACTTAACCATTGAGAAATCCATCAGTACATAAAGGGCAACTGTCCATTACTGCCTCATTTGCAGACATTCTTTCCCCTCATTTTTTTTGGTAAATATTTCCCCTTAAATCGCTGTGTGTTTACAGTGTAAAAATGAATCCGGAAAGTGCTCACACCTGTTTCTGTTCAGTAACTGCTGCACCGAGGTATATGTAATGTGCTTAAAGATAGAATAAATATCTAGACATTATTACATCTGTGTGCAAAGGGTGGTAAATTAGATCCTAATTACATTAACAGGGATTCTGCCTCCCAGCTTAAATTTTACATGAGCACTCTGTAAAAATCCAAAAGCTCTGCTGTGGTTTCTTTACGAGCTGGTGATTACAGCTACTTCCTATGCGGTCACTAAATATTCTGTTTACAAATAAATGAAGAAGCTTTGAGCCAACTTGCCAGGGTAATAATCCATGGGTTTTTTTTTTTCCCCCAGCAAACCTTTACCGCATAAGCATGGCAACAATCAGAAGCCCTGGCTTCATCTAATTACTCTATCACATAATTTCACAAATTGCCTTTTCACTGGGGAGCCAAGTGCAAAACACGCTCACAGTGGGATTTCAGGCAGCAGCTTTCATTTACTACTCATTTCTTGTTAAATTAAACACAAAAACACCAGTTGTGCGAAAGAAGTCAAAAAGAATGCTTGCAAATGAGCCAGACAAGTGTATCTTATATTTATACCATTCGCACAAAATAGCTCATTGGCAAGCTGGATTTTTAATGGCACCATTATCGCCTTTAACCCTTTTAAAGCCCGGCGCGAGGCTGGTAACCGGCTCATCCCGACCAAACTCAACCCCGGTGGAACGGCATCAGGCGGCGCATCAGCCTTATTAGCCCACACAGCATCCTTTAGTTAATAACTGGCGAGACGAGGCACCTACCACCAGGTGCCTCCACGCAACCTCTCCGGCTTCCGGGGCGTTTAATGGGGAACAACCCAGGGCAGAATTTGGTGCACGAATTCCTGGGTGTTACACCAGCCTAATAGGAGGAAGGGACAGTCCTACAAATAGATCGAGTGGGATTTGTAAGCGCAATTCCTATTTTACCCCGGTACGGTCCTCCGAGGTGCGGGGAACCAGCGGGACTCGGGGCAGAGGGACCTGGAGGGCCAGACCCCTGCTAATTATCTGAGCACTAACAAGGTCGGATTCTAAGCTGCCACCGAGGAACACAAATTATTTTGAAAATAATTGCAGCCATTGTAACATCGCTGGTGGAAGTGAACCAGAGGTTACGCCGCTCTAAGATGACATTTTTTACATCAACAAGTACAAAACTAAAACACGGCCATTAGTAATTAAAGCTGTTCCTTTTGTAGCACCAGAGCCAGTAGGTCAGGTACCGTTTTACATCAGAAACCAGGCCTTGATGGCTGTAGATTTGCCAGCATTATCTGCACAGGGAGGAAAAAAAAAACATTAGCAGCAGCTGTCTGTGTGCCTCGACATTGAAAATCCTAYTCATACAGACAGGTGGAGTAATTTAAAAGCCAATGTGGTGCAATTTTGATGCAACTAATGCCACTGTTTACTAAAACGCCGTCATTACCGCTGTTTATGAAAACATTACTAAAATTGCATTTTGTTCATRAGAATCCTAAGATTCTGGATATTACCAGCTTCAAAATTATTCTGCCCCCAACCGTAGCTTACAGCCCTCTGGGGTTTACAACCTGCTGCACCAACGGACCCACACTCGGGTTTCGACAACAAAATCAAGGGTTTATCCTCCTTGCCATTCCCAYGCAAGCACAGCGCAACTCCCAGATCAGCACAAAGTTCCCGGCAAATAAGTAGAGTTCTGCCAGCGAATCTATTAATTAGCCAGATTCATCTAAGATGGCATTTGCCTTCCCAAAAATATCACCTAAGGACCCCAAAAGCTCTGGTTGACATGAATACAGGTTGTCTGGGAAGAAGAGTTTCACTTCAAAGTTGACTTTAGGTAATGGATAGAGCAAGCCACCAAAGGCAGAGTCCCACCATTTCCCCTCTCAGTTCAAAGAAAGTCCTTGAAAAACAGACTTATATCATGAACAGACCCTTGGTTTTACTAGTGTGACTCAAGTGACACTTTAGAGTCACTAATGTGACTACCACTGGTACAGAGAATCATAGTGGAATTAAGGGTTTTTTGTGTTTTGTTTTTTTTTTTTTTTTAAATATATTTCCAAAATGTCTTATGTTGTACAGGTTGGATTAGAAAAGGTCAACCAGTAGCCAAGAAAGGAATATTCATGCTATACCTAAAATCTGAGAAGTATTTTCTGGGCAGAAGTTTCTGGTTCATAAAGCAGAAGATGCAGTGGTAAGTCTCCCAGACCTTGCCTTATTAAAATGATGGCCCACCACTGAAGTGAAACGAGTACTCTACTAAATACTATGGGTCTAAATCAGGCAATGATGCAAAAGGCGAGGTAAATTAGATAACTACATATTAACTTAAACTCTTTTCTGCCTACTTACCTTCTCTCTACACGTATATTTAGCATTGCTGTAGCTTACAGAGCGAGAAGCTGGAAGTGCAAAAGTGAGTCTGATCAATATGTTTGTTCATATCTTGAAAAATGGATGTTCAGCTGAGCATATTGGGGGAAAGGATGGCATTGTCCATGGCAATAAAAAATACTCCCTTCCACAAGAAAAGTTTTCTGGGGGTAATTTTGATGGGCAGACAGTAAACGTAACTAGTTAATATTAGGAATTAGGGCTCCTTGAATAAATGCAACGAGAAAAAACGTGTAAGCTGTAACAGTACAGATTCTGTTTAGCTGAAGGTAAATGCAGGAAAAGGGAAACAAAACTTTTAAAATGGGTAAAAAACCAACTCACTTCTCATGCCTGTCCTGGAGCAACAGACTATATTCACAGCAATATCACTGTTTTGGTTCATTCAGACAAGGGTTAAGTTCATGCAAACAGATGTAGGATACTCTATGCCAGAGGAAGGGAATGCATCTTAGACAACTTGATGTACCACTTCCAAATGTGACCCTATTTGAAAGGCAGCTTATCTTACACCACAGATTAACACATCTCATCAGATATGCGCCCAACTGGTTTGGTGCCTCATATTTTGGCACTTTACCTGATCTGATTAAGTCACTCGCTAGCTTACACTGGTGCGCTGTGGAACTCCTTCAAGAGTTAGGAGATTGCCAATAAAAAATTAACACTGGCACTTGTATACATAAGCATATCTGAGAATCAACATAGGCTCTTTTGTAGCAACTGTGTTAGAGGACAAGCTAAACAAACAACTAATAATGAACAACCGAGCCTATGAATTTATCCTCATTTCCTGCTCGCCAACTGCTTGCCAAGATACTGTTGTTGCCTTTGGTGTACTTCGTATTGCAAATTATTTGCCAAAATATTTCCGTGGATACTTGCAGATTTACAAATTGGTGGTCAGATTTTTTCCCTCTCCCTCTCCCCCTTCAAAATGTGATACTTGAATTTCGTACGTCTGCTTTGACTGCAGAAAGACAGTACRTCGCGTGACATATTTCTGTGCCTTGACTGGAGGAGGCTAATTTAAAAAATGAAGTTGCACACACAAAATATCACAGCTGCAAAATTAAAAAGAAAGGAGAGGGTGGAGAAGAAAGCAAAGCATCTACTGTTGACTTAAAAATTCTTATTACTGCAAACATTCTTGCTGGTAAACTCATTTCCCAGAATATTTATGCAAACAAGAAGAGTTCTAGTACAACCAGAGCAAGTGTAATTTAACATCTGAATTAATGTTTATCATGTTTCAGTTTTTCAGTATTCCCTCGCTTCTACTCAGATGTGAAATTCTTCTGGTGTGTAAATACTAATATGTTTCAGCAGCTTCCAAATAATTCAAATTCTTTAATGTGCTGGTGCCTTCCACATCAGTACCACAGTGCCTCCAAGGTGGAAACTGGGGGAAACTGGGAAAAAGATAAGATAGCTCTTTGGGAATAGACACTCTCTCTAAAATCTAGCCCAGGCTGTTGGCTACCTTCCGATTTCAACCAAAATACACCCCTGGACCACTGCTGTTCCTGAGACCTGCGAGGAGCCCAGGAGGAGATGTCTCATACCACATAGTTTAAGACAACATGATTGTTGTCTTCATCAGAAATGAGACTGAATCATAGATATGAAAAAAACAGATGTTGTAACTACAGCACACTTCTGAACGTGAGAAGAGCCTAAGTGAGGAATCTGGTTTCCTTGACCCAACTGACTAAAGCACCCTATATTTTTCCTTTCTCGTCTAAAACCAAAGGTTTGTAGCATAGCTCAGCACTGGCAACTTAAATAATCTATAGGACAGCATGAGATCAGTACATGAGACATGCACTTTCCATGAAAACATGAAACTGGATCAACGGCAGCATTGCCAAGGGTATCCCCCAAAACCCAACAGTTTTCTTTAAAAATGGCAAAATTCACCCACGCAAGAAAATGGACCAATCCTTGGAGGCTGGACAGCAGGTCAAAGCAACAAATTTGAGGAAGATTAAAGAAAATGCTGAAGGTTTTGATAGTCAGTGTCCTCCATCAAACTCTGGGAGGGCTGAAGGGTTAAGAAGTTAATTCAAACCAAGTTACCTAAATCCTGTTTGTCCTCCTTTCTGGAGCTCTCAATTTAATTCTGGCAGAGCCTCAGAATAATTATCTTCTCCCATAATAACATTTCCCATTTTCTCCCATTGAAGACAACTGCCACAGCACCTCCACCAGCAGAAGGGAGCTGAGGACCCTCATCATGGGCTACCTGCACCAACCTGCAATGGATGCTTTTGCTCTCCGCTCCAGCATGTCCTCCCGCTGCTGAGAGCGGGAAGAGCCCTGGCTCCCACCTTCCCAGCCGAGGGGATGGCAGTGCATGGGTGACCGAAGGCAAGCTAAAAACACCTGGCTTTTCCCAGGAATTCAGGACAGCTGGCACTAAGAAGTCTTGCAGATGTGGAAGAAAGATTTTTATAGCTTTGCCCACAATAAAATCAAGTGAAAGAGGAGATTTGCGTATTTGGGATAAAGGGGGCGACCCTCCCCCCCAATTCTGAGTCCAATATATGGAAATATGACCCCTGTTACGCAGTTGAGCTCCAGGAGCCCTCTGGCATTTTGCAGAGCAAGTATCGGTTGGTGCAGGATGGAGAGTCATTGTAAGCTGTACTTCTGGGGGGGTTGTTTTAATGCTTTCAAACCCTCTCGAGAGGAGAGCAAAGAAAATCCTCGCTAGTTTTAGCCAATTATTTCCCCTTTTTATGTTTTCAGCAGCTTCGTTTTGTACCCATCTGCCCTCTCACTATACCCCTTTCCAAAACCAGACAAGCATCCCGCACGGGAGTAGGGGCAGGGAGCCAAATTAACCCCACGCTCCTCCCAAGGCAATATCATATAACCATGGAGGGATGAGAGAAGACTTGAAATCCACTTCCTTTAACCTTGAAGTTGCTAGCCTGTAAAATATTCATACATAAACAAAACTTACAGAATTAAGCGGTGTGATAGTATTTTTCTATCAGAATAACATCCTTGAAGTGATGGGGACTATTTTTCCCAGCTAGATGCAGATATAAAGTGCCTCCTTCAAATACCTGCCTCCTATAAATTCTTTTATACAAATAACAGTTTTGCTAAATAGATTGCATATTGCTTATTACAAGTTTTCTTGTTTAATAGAATGTCATCAGGTGATCAATAAAGCTTCAAAATCAAGATATGTAATAGAAAAAAAACCCTTCACTTTTACTGTAAAGTCAACGTGTTTCAGCCACGTCTTTTACTTTCTGCTCAGTCTCCCATTTCAGTAAGGTTTAACCTCTTAAGGAAATTGTTTTAAAAGCAGTTAAAAATAATGATTAGATGATGGGATTTACATGAAAGAAATCCTTGGCCCATTCATTTTTTTAAATCATGGCAATTTGTTTTTTAAAAGGTGTTTGAAGTCCTTGAATCTACCTCTTGGCACCATTAAAAAAAAAGTAGTTTATAATCCCCTAATGTGCTTAAATAAAGCCTTCAATAGTTTAAATTGTTATTAAACATCTTTTGGGATTATAATTTTATGGCTTTTTTTTGCCTGATTAGATGATGAACGTGAAGATCATCAAATACTCATCATATAACAAACCAATTACATCATATAATCCCCAAAATGAGGTTTGAATCTCAACATTTTAAATTAAGCTGGATTTAAAGGATGCAGAGAATTCACAATGAGTGAACAAAACACTTGAAAAGACACCCCCCAAACTCCCTCCTCCTAGTTTTGAACCAGAAGGTACCATTGCTGAGACAAAAGCATAGTATGGGTTGAAGCAGAAACTAATCCTGTTGCCACAATTAAATTTACACAGATCTGGTCGTAGGCAAGATTATTTTTTCCCTTCCCTTCCTCCCAGCTTTTCCCTTATTTTGCAATCCCTGCTGAGGGCTATACATTACAGTGAAGAGATCTGCTTGAAAAATGGTGGGGAGATATGATCCCTGAATGTTAAGGAGAAAAAAAAAAAAAAAAAAAAAAAAAAAAAAAAAAAAAAAAAAAAAGAGGGCCTGCAAAATGTTGCCGTGCTGCAGCACACCCTGAAATTATCCTTAGGGCAACTTTCTGGAGCCCAGCTCCAGCACTGGACTGGTTCGCCCCAGTCCCTCCTCGAGACCCTGCCATGGCATTCGACGTTCATCTGATGCCACAAACCTCCCCTCATTTTTGGCTCAACTTTTATACTTTGGGGATGTCCCCACAGCTTCACCAAACTATTAGTAGCCTTCCCCCCCCAAATAGTAACAGGAAATTCTTTCCATTTCAAATTTATACCAAAATCCTAAAAATAGATCTCACAAACCTCAAAATTTACAGGCTSGTGTCATAATCTACCATCAAAAATTTCAACAAGCTCCACAGCTACATTTTGCCTAACTAACGGCCAACCTGGGCAGCTCTTCCAACCCAGACATCTAACCAAAATTAAGTCAGAATAGCAAATAGTTAAAAATAACTCCTGCAAAGTCCTAAATGTAAATCTGATCACCGCTTTTGCTATTGTTTTAGCTGATTTTTTTTTGTTGTTATTATTCCAAGGGGAAGAAAAAAAAAGGGCAATTTGGATGAATTTATCCCCTGAAGTGTTTCAAAGCATACTGCCTGCATCCGCAGAGGACAGCGCTTGCCTACCCTTTGGGCATACGTCAACTCAGTTCTGCACATCAGTCAAAATAATGCGGGGGCTGCAGCGTGACACTGAGTGGGAACTATTGCCCAAACACTTCAACAACCGGAGAGGCTATGGCCTTGCATTTGATTTTTTTTCTTCAATAAAGAAAAAAAGAATTTCCTCCTACGTGAGAAACGAGAACTAAGGGACAAACCTTAGGAAATGAAGTCAGTACACAGAGGAAGAATTAATACTCTTGGAGATGGAATAGCTGCATAGAAGGAATTAAACCAGCCTATACACTTTTAAAAGATTATATTAGTCCAACATTTATTTTAAATCTTTCCAACCATTAATCATTAGTATGACAGACACAGCAATTACTGTTTATTTTGTTTAATTCCATGCCACTGATGTGTATTAATATTACAATTGTGAGGGAAAAAAAAAAATTGCCTTTCAAAAGGAGGGCTCCCAAATAACACCCCTATTAGGAAGCACCAGCGGTCAAGGGGATGCTGGATTTCGCGCTTAACCGCTGCTCGTTTCTTCCCTGCCATTTTCTGGATGGGAAAGTGAAGGCAGGTTAAGCACTGGGGGAAAAGGGAGGTACCGCCTGCCCTGACGTGTCCCCTGCCTGAACAGAACCACCTCCCTATCTCTCCACACCTCCCGCTTTAGGGAGGACCTCGTGTCCACCCTAGGGAAGACCAAACTCACCAATAATAAATAAATAAATAAATGATGTGGGATCTCTAGTTTCCTCAGGATGACCTCCCTCCCGCAGCGAGGAGCCCAGCCGGGGACACTGTCATGCCAGTGTGTAGGGTTATAAGAGCAGTCATGAGGCCCAGACACCCTCATAAATGAACTGGAGTCTTAATTCCTTCAGTCTCTCACCCCTCTACGCCTCAGCTCTGATTGCAGCCATGATTTGGGCCTGGGTTTTTTTTACAGAGAGGACAGCACCCCAAGCAGCTTGTCAACATGTTAGATTGCTCTAGCGCTAACTGTAGTGTTGACTCTCCATGTTATTAACATGCTTGCCTGGAGGACATCTTCCTCCACGCACGCGACCCACTGCTCTTCTGAATGCATGAGTTCTCTGGTGCCTTCTCACTCCAGCGAGAGCACTCCCAGCTGAAACACGTGCTTGAAAGAGCCTACAATGTTGTCCAGACATGTTTTATTTCGGGGAAACTGTCCACGACCCCACTTAGAGTCGATTTGAAAGGTCTGTCTCAAGGCCCTAGCTGGAGAAGGTTGGACTGGGTAAACCAATTCTGCTTTACTGAAGAGATCAGACAAGCCTGGAGCTACCACGATGCTGCCATAAGAAGAGAAAGCTGCCCTGCAATAAATCTGCATGCTTCATCTGGCTGGGCTGGATCTGCACAGGGGATGGTGGATTTTTAAAGCAAGCTTTAGTTCAGTGCTGCAAGGTAGAAAATGCAGCAGCTTCATTGCATAGGTCCTGGAGGGGTTCCTTCTGTATTTGAGCCTTCCAGAAGAAGAGACCACCTTACAAGCAGATGTCCAGATGTTGTCTCCCAGGGGCACCTACCAGCACTGCAGCAAGCTCCGCAGGCACTCTCATCTTCTCTTTTGCACACCATTACCGCACAAGAGAAGACTGAAAAGCCACTTGCACCCTACACCTAATCTAGAGGAAACAGTGATAGGGTCCATTCTCTGGTCCTGAGACTGTGCATGAAGCCAGCTGCAAGGTCAGGCCAGGCCCATGTAGGTAAATGCTCGACACAGGGTGGCTCCTGCCACGAGGTCTTTCAAGAGTCACCCCTGCCGTCTTCTGCCATGTTCCAGGAATGGTTTTGGAGGGTGGTAGCTGGCCCAGGCTAAGAGCGTGCTGGAGACTGCTCAAGCAGTTTAACAGGATAGACCGTCATGTTCCTGTGCCCGGGCCTGGGTGATGTTTAATTTACTAGCACAAACACAGCAACAGGCCACTTCCAGGAAAAAATATTAATAGTAATATATACTACTTAATTCGTAATTCCTCAGCTGGGAATTACGGGGACTGACAGGCAGTTGCTCAGAGTCCCCTGGCGTGCCTTGTCCTGGCTGCAGAGCTTCCAGGGCATCTCCTCAAACCAGAACCTAAACCAGCTGCGTCAGGCTGGTGTGAGCATCGCTGCCGGCACAGCATCCCTGGACCGTTTTGGAGGCAGATGTCCTTAACCTCACATCTACCCGCAGAGAGACACCAGGTGTCAGCTCATCTTGGGTGAGGACCTAGAATTGGGGAGCCACCAAAACCAAAAGGGACCTCAGGCTTTGGAAGCGATGTTCTGAACGCACCAGGGACAGGGCTAAGGAGCTGGCAAAGCGGGGGCACGGCTGATGCAGAGTCTGCCAGAGAGAGAGATTAACTTGGAGGTATCCGAGGCCCTCTCCGGCCTCAGAGGAGTAGTGCTCCAGCGTGAAGGTTCATTCATAGCAACCCAGGACCGCACGGGGCAGGATTCCCCACCTGATCCCCGTGCTGACAAGAGTCACGACAGATATCTGGTTTCTTGGCTCAGCGGGGGACGGAGGGACGATGTGCATGAGGGCTTCCTCCAGTTCACGAGTATACCCTTGGCAGGGCTCCCACCGCGGCTGGGCAAGCTGGCCGGCTTCTGGTTTCATCCTGACCCTAACTACAGGCAGGGGAGAGAGTCAACTGCTGGGATTAGAGGCAAGAGCCGTTCTTCACTACCACCTGCAGACCCCCGGCATCCCTTGCCTGGCCCTTATCCTCCTGGCACAGAAAAGCTCAGACAGAAAACCTGGGGCCGAAGGCCCACATTCCCACAGTGGATGAAAACACAGTGACAGATCACCGCGATTTGATGAAAAAGGAGAATGGCATTAGAAACACTTTTCTAAATGCTAAGGTTAGAAGGTGTGGTACACAATATAAAGCCTTGAAAAAAGCTTCAGCATCCAGCTTAACCCCGCACACCTGTCCAGAGCTTTGATTTCTAATCCCAGGAATAAAAAAAATACAGGTAGCTGTGGCAACAGAAATAGCTGCGCATCCCCCCACCCCTTTATAACGTTAAATACAGGGGTAACTTACACTCTGGGAATGAGAACATCTCAAAGAAAAAAATTATACTTTGCTATTAAACCAGATACATTCAGACCTTTCATCATGAAGCTTCTGATGATCTCTGACAAACATCTGAATAAGGTCTTTGTTTGCTTTTTGCTTTGTTTTTAATCTCCCCAATTATTTTCCGCGGTTCTCTGGAGCACAGAACCAGGGGCCGAATGCTGCTCTCTGCTCTGAAGCAGCGATTCCCATGTCAGCTAAGGGAAGCTGCAGCTGTGCGAGCAGCGGGGCAGGACAGGTCTCCGAGGTTATTAGTATAAGCTTAGTCACACTTTGCGGTGACGTCCTGTTAACAACTGCAACTCGAACCAAAAAAAAAAAAAAAAAAAAAAAAAAAAAAAAAAAAAAAAAANAAAAAAAAAAAGATCTAAAAACAACACACACAAAAAACCCCCAAAACCATAAAAACATACGCTCCGTGCTCTTCCCCTGGCATCTAGCAAATGAGGCAACAACAACAACTCTGCTCGGAAAAGTTCCCTGAGCTGCCTGTCAGTAACATCATACGTATTTTTTGCTTTCTACGACTACTACAACTATGACATTTTCCATGTTTTATTTTGCATATGTGATCTAGAGTTCACTTACTGTTAGATGCTGGAACAGCCATGCCCTCATGATATTTGTGGCTACTTTGGGAAAGATGCCACGCTTTTTATGTCGCTTTTTGTCCTTATCTGGATCATCATCATCACCTGTGCTGGGGGAAGCTACACTGTTGTCCAAGCCGTCACCTGTAAATATAGTGAATCAAATTTTGACTTATGCTACCTTTACATACTTCAGCCGAAGCCTGACTTTGGGTATAAACTGCATGAATAGTTAAATGAGGTATAAATTCTTTAACACCGTAATTCACCAGGGGTTGAGGGGATGGGGGGGAAGAGACATGGGGAGAGGGAGGGTCTCGGGACTGTGTCAGCCCCGTTCTGGTTTATCCTGAAGGACAGCGCGACCATTTCTGCCACTGGATTCAGCACTGCAACCCAAAACAAAAAGTGCTTAAAAAAAAGAAAAAATGAATAAAAATTTTTGCAAGCATCCAGCTTGCAAAGGTGGAAATGGTGACTTTTCTTCACACTAGGTCACTTTCCAAAAATTCATCCCAATCAGCTACTTTGGCTGAGATGGCAATTAGGAAAGTATCGATGGCGTCCCATCCCCATGACGTGTGTGAAGCTGGGTACCCCGTCCCGCTCTGGGATGCAAAAAGCGGGGTGAATACAGCTCTCCTGCAACATCATATTCTCTCCCCGAATTCAGAAACAACCAGAGGATTGGGGCATCGCTTATGTAAGTCTTTTATAGATGTTCGACTTGCCCTGACTTTTTGATGGGAGGTGGGTAGCTAACTGGCCTCCCCTCTTCCCAACCCCAGCCTAAAGAAATTCATACTGGGATAAGTAGGTACCAATTTGACATACACCGTAGGAATTAACACCCTGCTTTGTGCCAGTGTGCCATATCCGTAATAGGTGTCTGCTCCTGTTAAACAACAACTGATCCAGAATGAATTTCCTTAATGCAGAGAAGGTCTCAGACAGTTCTCATCACGTTAGCAAGACATCTACAGGAGGACGTAACTGCGTAGCAGCCAACTTGGGTCTGGGCTGACGGGCTACCGATCAAAGGAAAACAAAAGTTGCAGTGCCCAGCCAGTTTGCATGCAATTTTTGTTTCAAACCCCGAAAGCAGTTTATAAACAAGTCCACACAGCAAATCAGTCTTTGCATTTTCTGTATGTGGATTGAACAGTATAACCTGGCTTCCGAGGGCACTGTATTTGTAGCAACATGGAGTTGTGATATTATTAGGCAAGTGTTTTTTCCACCCCCGGGGAAGAATGGTCAAGAAAGTCATCTGAATTGGGCTGAATCAAAACTATCTCTGTTTGGAATAAAAATTAAAAAAAAAAAAAAAGGATGTAGACTGTCAAAATTATGATTTGTTAAACAGCTTTCAGCACAAAAAAAAAAAAAAAGTTATTATTAGTGTTATATTTTTAGTACCTTACTGACCGTGGCAAATTTATAATTGTCCTTATGACTTGGCCTGTGTCTTTAATGAAATGGTAACCTTGGGTAGTTATAGAAACAAACAAGATTTTTATGAAGAAATCAGATATCCGACAAATTCTTTGAAAGCCCAGTATGTAAAAAAAGGCTTTTATACAGAGAAGCAATTCACCATATAAAATAATAATTCATAAAAGAAACATGAGCAAAGGAAACAACTCAACAGCATTTAAAATTCCACGGGCTAATCCACTTTCTGTCTGCGAGAGGCAAACAAGGAAAAGAAAAGTATTACGCATTCATTGATTAAAAATGAAAAGCTTCTAACCTAATGACACTGCCTTTCACCACCTCCCTGCAATCGTCCACCCACCCTCTCCCCCCCCCCCCCCCCCCCCCATTTTTTTAAAATACACTCTCTCCTCATTTCAAACCCCCTTCAGATTAATTTAGCAGGCATTGCCTCATGCCTGACGGGAGGAGGACTCATTGATAATTTATGGAAATATCTACTATAATCCAAGGGAGATGACTTTTTTTTCCAGCTTTGTGCATCAATAGATAATCAAGGCCTTCAAGCAGCCTTAGCTTCCCATTACCTCGGGCAAGAGAATTCCTGAAAGCATGCCTCCGGGGCACCTGAATTATATCCTCCATTAGGGGAGGAAAAGCTTTCTGCATTCCACCTATAACACTCCCCAGAACCTTTCCTGTTTATTTCTGCTGTATGAAAGCAGAAGCATTAGGAACAGGATTTTTTAAGTGAAGACTTATGTAGATACAATGGAGAAACCTTTCAAGCGCGAGCCAGATCACCTCCTTCAATCCCTGGCGGTGACCTATCCCAAATAAAAGGTTTCTGTTACATCATTAGCTCAAGCCAAAAACAGCCTTGGCTTAATGCACAGTTTGTTCTTCCTACTGTTTTTAGGCAAATACTGCTACTTTACTCCCATCTGGGAGGGAAATTACACTGCTGGGCTGTAATCTAAGACAAGATTTTCATTGGAAGCAAATGCTTTCAATCCAGTGTAAATACTGGTGCATGTTCAGAAAAGCCTAAAACAATAAACCCTGGCCCCGTCCAACACAAGTTAGAGAAAGTGAAAGGCAGGGAGAGGATAAGAAAGCACCCGGCTATCCTATGAGCAAATGCTTCGCTAGACTTTTATAAATTGTTTAACCTCTTCCACTTTTTTTAAATGGAAAATTGATCCCGTAAAGACTGAAACCACAGAGAGAAGTCTAAATGGTCAATTGTGGATTTTAGTATTTCCATCTACTTTGCAACTCGATACACTCACCTCTGTGAGGTCTCCAGAGATTCCCCCCCGYTCCCCCCCCTTTTTTTTTCCCCTTCTTTTCCTCTTTTTAAAGATCACTAAACAAACTTGAAGCACCACTGACCAGCCACACGGTAGCAGCTACGAACCGCATTTGTAAAATGTCAGCGGCGACTCCGTTCCTGAAGTTGACTTCTCCTGCCGCCAAATGAAGGCGAACTGAAAAGGTGGAAATAATCATAGAAATGATGCTAGTCCATAAACAAGCTTACAGCCTCATTAGTATAGCGGGAGGCTCCGCCGGGTGATTTATGCTTGTTTTGCTGATGCCATGAGGAAATGCCATAGGGCAACTTTAGTCAGCTGCTAATGGTTTCTGACAGCTTCTTAGCAACTAGTGCAAGCAASGCCGTGGCGTTTGCTAGTGACAGAAACCGAAAATGTCATATTATCTGCCCATGTGTCACGAAGTCCATGTGGCAATTAACTAGTAGGCCAGTGACTGAGGGGCCAGAGGCTCTTCAAAATGGCCTGTGGCTATTCGGGGGCCAGAGCAGGCGCACCGTTCGCATCTACCCTGCACATATGCACGGYCGTATGCATGATCTGCATCACGCTCGCTCCGTCTCGGTTGCTGATGAGTTTGGTCCACACGGATCCTTTGTCCGTGGAGAAACTCCGGCTCGCTTTCTCTTTAGGCACGGCGTGACATTATCAGAGGAACTGCAAGTAATCTGTCTTGATATGATGGTTGGAAATGGCACTTTAATTGGCAATACCTGATTCTCTGGTTTTGAGCGCTGGATCCAAAGGTGCTAGCTGTTTTTCTGCTCGCTCGCAAATTAGTCTAAAAGGATTTAAGATCACTGAAGCAGACTCGTTGCCTGTCAAATTGCTGGGAGCACAGCGACTCTGCACAACAACTAGAYGCTATTTAAAAAAAAACCCGGAGCCTGTAAGGAGCAGGAGGAGAGCCCGGGCTCCGCGCGCCCGTTCCCCAGCGAGCAAAACCAGGTGCTATATGTCAAACTGTCAAACCTTTCAGCGTGGCCGTTTGCCCTTTCAAATAATATTTAAGAATTGTTTTTACACAATTTTTTATAGGCCATGGTCTAGTGAAAGAGGCCAACCAACAAAGAAAGGAATTTGTACTACAATTCGTCCGTGGACGATTTCTTGCCAGACCTGGGCCGGTCCCCATGGAGCGAGGCAGGTGACCTGTGGCAGCTCCCCGGCTGTTGGGCAGCTCCGATTTCAAACGCCCTCGACTCCGGCGTCCCAGAGTTGCCTATTTAAGCACACCCAGGCATTTAGGCCGCGCTATCTTGTTCCTTTCAAGAAAGGATAAAGCGGCATTTATCATATTCAGCCCCGCTGAATGGGTCACGCTGGCCATGCCAGCGGGGGCTCCTCTCACTGCATCCCCCTCCCTGCCGCCATCGCCTCCTACGACTTCCCTTCCCCTCCCACTCCCCCAAAAATCAGAGGCAGAAGCAGCAAAGGGCAACCAGGTTTACAGCGGCTCCTCCAGCGGGTAATGCTCTCTTTGTCCTGGGTGATCTGTTATAAACCTTTGTTGGCAAAATAGGTGCAACTGGAGAGCAACTTGGCGCACACGCTCGCCTTCAGCGGCAGTGGCCATTGCAGGAAATTAGGTGGCAATTCAAAGCCTCCTCCCTCGCTTCCACACCGAACCAAAATGAAACGTCATCGCCCTGCAATGTTGGAAAGGCATAGCTAGGCAACTTTCAGCCACCCAGTTCCTAAATCCATCCTCAGACCTCTAACACAGAAGTTGCCCAGATATGACATAAACAGTCCCAATCCCAAGTTGGGGACGTTCCAGAAAGGTTGGAAATTCAGACGTCCTAAAAATCCTGGCCCTTCGCTCAACTAGAAAATCCATGCCTTTGCATGTAGCTCTTTAGACTAACATCCTCGAATGATTTTAAGTGACTAGAAATCTCAATAGCAAAGTGCCAAATATAGTTTTACTACAAGTATCTTCGCCAGACGCAACAGGTTATTTCTCACTGCACGTAGCCGTGTCCTAGGATCAAATCTGTATTTGGAGCACAAACATTTTTATATCAAATCAAAACATACTATTCCTAAAAAGCCTGCTTCCCACACCTCTGTCACGAGATTTGAGAGAGGTTTTTTGGGAGGGGGTGAGAGGAGGGCACCGGCTTTGCTGAGGTCCACCAAACCACACGATGAACGCCACCTTCCACAGCTTTTACAGTCCACCTCTAGATAAACATCTAAATCCACTGCTTTAAGGCGTTCACAGAAGAAAATGTAAAAGACATGTACCCAGAAGCCCTGGAAAAGACCCAGAGCAACTTTTAAGTGGACTGGATGACTCCATTAGCAGTGGACTAAATCAGTGTCCTCTAAAAGACTCAATGCTCCCTAAGTTGAACTTATTTTTATGTTTCCATCCAAATCTCCAAAACCCTCCTGTTAAAAGCAGCTTCTGTCTCCTAGAAGAACTTTATGGTTTGCACTTACTTTTGCATTTAATAAGCTAATATAATTTAAATATGCACTGTGTTTGGACAAAAACTATTGACTTCTGTACTAGACTTACAATGTTTTCGGTGCTATGAACTGAAACACCTAACATGACGCCCCAAAGTTTGTGGACTTTTCAGTAGTGTGATTTTTTTTAAAATTCTATCCTTCTTTTTTTAAAAAGCATTTAGATACAAGTTCCTCAAATTCCTGCTTCTGCTAGCATGAGAAATCCTACATTATCTAAGCCAAATATTTAACTGTTCACTGTCCATCTACAGCTCTGTTGGTTCCTTTCTCTTTTAACCCCTCCAAGGGGGGTTCCAAATCTCTTTAGTAACCTTTCCAGGTAACTGGAAAGCAAGATTCATTAGTAACTTTAAGCAACATACTGTACTAGAGAGATTTTAAGTGGCAAAATGACTTCCCTTAACCTTTCTTCAGTGCTCTGTGCTAATTTAGAGTAACTGTTATAATTTCCGCACCTTTACCTATGTTATCCCTTACAGAAACACGTCTCCAGTTTGCTGGATACCCACACATCCACCATGCCGACTTTTTGCAGAGCAAAACCAGACCTATGTGTGAAATGTAATTTTCCTGTAAGGTACAAAATTATGAACTCTCAAAAAGCAAGTCCAAGGATGTAACAAGATTTTCTGTAAAACAAGAGCAAGACAGAAGGAATCTGCCACAACCTACTGTTCACAGGACTTAAAACAAGAATCGCCATTTCAGACCACCGGCCTTGAATGGACTTGTGCAATCAAAGAAGAATACGGAGTTTTGGGTTTTTTTTTTAATTTGTTTCTGACACAACCAGCTCCAACTCGGCTAAGGAATGTGGTGAGCAAAAGTCATACCCAAATGACTCTGACCTGAGTCAGGGTGGCTAATATTCATGTCCACAAGTACAGGAGGACAAGTTCGCTACTCAGAAACTATCATTCCTCCTTACAGCAAGGTGGGGAAGGAGGCAAGCTGAGCAGCACAGGGGGTTGAGTGCTCAGATATGCCAGGAGAGAGCTGGAAGGCACTGGCACAGTCTGGGGATGCATGCCCAGCTGGTAATCCAAGTCGTACCTATTTGTTGAGGAGAACTAGAAGTTTGACAGGAAAAGGCCCATCGGTTTAGAAGATTTTCCAAAAATACATTATTTTAAAATTTACACACGTATATGCACATATATATTGCACATGTAACATTAGCCCACTGTGACTGCTCTCAACCTGCCAACGCCCAAGCGAGGCACATGAGCTGACGATGGGGCTACAAGCACAACGGTACTTCAGAAAGCTTAAAGCAACTGTGCAATTTCTTAATCGGGAAAAACATTTTCTATTAGTTTGGATCCACGATTAGTCAGACGTGACGGAAGCACCCACTCCAGGAGTTCCTGATGTCAATGGCAATCATCTTAGCACATTGAATGGCCTACAGAACAGCTCCCAAAATGATTTACAACGATGATGTAGGTCTGCTTGTGAATTTGAAGCGTGGTGTTGACAAGGGACCGATTTTTTTTTTTCTTTCTTATTTCTTAAGGAAAAAGCCTTCTCAAATATACTTAATAGAAAGTTAATGAGGAACAACAAGGTTGAAAATGAGCATTAGCAAGGAACAAATACCATGTGTTTGGGTTTGCACGCATCTCTTAAGGAGATGCGGTGCATGTTTCATGCAAGGATTCAGACCATGACATAAACGGTAGGAGGTTGTCAGTCACAGATAGTATCCATATTTACAAGATACTAAAGGAAACAGTTGCAAAAATATCCTACACAAATATTCGTAGATGGAGTAACCCAGACAAGTATAAATTACACTCTGGCATTTGACAAATTTTCCAAGTTTTTTTCTTGAATCACTGTACTTTGTTCTTTAGGGACAGGAGCACCTTTTTCTAGCAACTCGATCCTCCTTTTTGACTTGAATTCCCTTCAGGCAAGCAACGAGCAAATTAGCTGTCTACGCAAAGAGTAAAAACAGCATTGATAAATAGGGGGGAAAACCCCACAGATTTTACTCATTTTCATTTGTTCGGCAGCTTTTTACAGCTGAAACGAAGGAAACCTCTTCTCCTGCACAACGTAGCATTTCTTAATGGGGTTCAGAAAACTCTGCTATTATGGGTAAGTTGTGTGATATTTCTGGAGCCGTGCATCTATGTGCCGAATGAAATATTAAAAAGAAAGCAATTCATTGTATGGGAAGCAAACAACTTTCTGCTGCCAGCAACAGAAGTTTACTCTGAGCAGTTGGAAGCAAATACCCTACAGAAAAGTATCTGGTTAAACAGAAAAACATCCTGCTTTAACCAAGAATGGTAAAAAGCTTAAACAGTGGTTTTTTTTTTCTTCCCTAACCTAAAAGCCAGCATGACAACCCTACCACTTCTTGGGAAAAGCTGTTTTTCAGTCATTCTCTCATTTTGTTCAAATATAGGTCTTTTTTTGAAACCTATTCTCTCCAACCTCAGCTGGAGAGCTGGCCCTCCCAGCTATGGGTYCCACCAGCTGCGTTCTCCATGAGAAGTCAACCGCATACAGCTGAGACACAGGTAAATCCACCACTGGATTCGGTCGGTCTTACTCCCTTGCGAAGCAGGAGCACAAGCAGCAGAGCAGGAGGAGCACAAGACTGCTCTGCCATGGGGGAAATATGCCCAACTAATACCCCAAATGGCCACGAGGTCAACTTCTGTAAATCTCTATAGCTCCTTAACAACTGGCTCTATCTTTGTGTTTATCCAGCTCCTTGGATAAACAACTCTTGGACTGAGCACAAGCAGCTATAAGAGGCTCAAAGCAAAGATCAGAAGCATATTACGTATAAACTAAGGGACGCATTATCTGTAGAAACAGTTTATTACAGCAGAGCATTTAAGTAGGCTTCCTTCCCTAAACACAGCTAAATTGCCCTGGGCCCTGCCTGCATGCCTGCTCCAGAGGAGATGATGCTGTAGATTTCACGTTGTACAACAGAAAATATGCGCCAAAACCTTGACACTGTCCAGAACATTCAAAATTAGGTTCTTCTATTGAAAAAAAGTTTTTTAAAAAAAAAAAAATTCATTGTTGGGCAAGACAAACCAAAATGCTTGGGATTGTTGAACCAAACTAAAGCATTTTATTTTGGGCCAATTCAAGACCAACCGATGCTGGCCCAAGCTGCAGCGTGCCCTGCAGGAACTATAGTTCAGACGCTGTTTGCCCCAAATCCTCTTTTGCAGGGCTGGATCCCATATGTCACAGGACTCATATAACCATAATGAACGGGAGAGAATTAGTCTAGCTGCGGCTCAGGCAAGTCAGGATTCATGACCTACCAAGTCCACACGAGGTATTTCCAATTGGAAGTTCCCATGTGGCTTGTGTCAAGTGAAAAAGTTCGTGCTGATATGCAATGTACTTTCTTCTACTCCTGTCACCCATTTTAAAGTAGTATCAAAACCAATAAATTATTATTTTCCCTGTCCCTAGTCCATCAGTAACATCTGACAATGAAAACCAAGACATGATTGAAAGAAAACTAACATTAAACTTCACTTTGCATGCCATGGCGGCACCACATGCTCTATTTCCCCACAGACATTGGTCACTTTGCAACTGCAAAAGGCAGAATTAAAAGGGATGAGAATAAAATGCCCCCATCTCATCTACCTTTCCTCTTTTGACAGTAACAACATCTCAGCTGCCATTGCTGATGCTTCAAAAAACACCCATCATCTCATACAACCTTATAAAGATCTACTTGCGGCAGCCATTACTCCTGCAAATCATAGCCACTGAACCCTCTTGACTGGGCAGTTAGCGAAAAGATGTCTGGCTTTGAACTTAGGGCACAAATTAATTATTTCTTCCTACTTAAAACAAGAGGAAGACAATTTTGATTTGTTATGGAAGGTTAATCCAAAAACCCTTCTGAGGAGGCCTGGTGGTTCCCAATGGAGGACCCTACATCTCACAGTTATGGAAAGCAAGGTGGAGAAGAGGGCTGGTCACGTCCACCTAGAAGAACCATTTCCACAAGGTGTCTTTGAGGTCCGATGGAAATTAGATACCTGTGTGGTGGCCTAAACTACTGGGCAGAGGGGGGCAGAATGACAGGGCCTTGGGAATCTTCCAGTACCTGGGCTCCACGTGAACAGGGCAGGAGTTGGACCCAAACCACTTATCCTCCTCCGTGGAGGAGGATATCCRTGAAATATCCGTGAAATATTTGCAATCACGACTGAATGGACACCATTTGGACTGCACCGTGAGATTCCTCCCCTCACCCTGCCCTAGCACTGCCTGGGACGCTCACAAGAAGCCTGCTTCGCCCTCCAAAGACAAAACCTTATGTTACCATGCACRTAACCAGCTCAGGAAAAACCACCTTAATTACAAAATAAGCAACCCTTTGTCAGGCCTTTTAAGGGAAGGGCGTAGACAGAATTAATAATGTTTTTCTTACACTGTCCCCACTGCTCCTTGCTGCCCGGTGCCCTAAATCCACTGCTCTTGTTCTTCCAGCAAAAGCCGGTCGCTCTGGAGGCCCCGTGACAATAGCGGGAGGCTGCTCCTCGGGAAGGAGGCACAGAAGCCAAAAGGAGATAAGTAGATTTGACAGAGCCAAGCTCACACAAAATTTTCTTCCACTTGACTCTCCCTCTCCAACACAAAAGGCAAATCTGCTCTGATGAGGTGGCGCTTAAAAAAGGCCACAATGGGAAAAACAAACCTGAAGTCGGGCTTTAGAGCGAAGGCGCGGTGGCGTCGGCTCTGGCAGCCAGCGGGCAGCCAGGCCGCTGCCGCTCGCACGGCTCCCGCTGCCCTCCGCTCGGCACGGTCAGCAGGACAGGGGTGCTTTCAGAAGTCACCTCTCACCGCCTTGCCTGCGGTTCACATGGGCAGCACCCGGTAGAGAATGGCACTGGAGATGGAGGGCACCCATGGGTATCATTCTGCACTACTGAAGTACTAGCGGTAGCCGGGGTAAACCTTGCTCAGGCTCATCTACACAAACTGGGGTTAGAAAGCCCCAATTTGGGTAGCGCGCAGCAGCAGTTGTTGGAGAACAGGGCTGCCTGCTCTGCCCAGACTTCCCTTGCTCTACACGGCTGGGAGGGATCAAGCAATGACCGCCGTGGTGCTTGGGCCACTAATTCCCCTTCTGCTACAAACACTTCCCCTCAAAAAGTGGAATCTACCTTCCCACCTCCGCTAACATCCCTTGGGTGGGGGGAGGTGGGGCGGCACCGTGGGCAGGTTGGGATACAACCCCTGCACATCCAGGCGGCTGGCATGAATCCAGCCCCCACGGCAGAGCCTGAAAACTCAAGAGGGCTTGGAGAGCCCTTCGGTGAAATATCAGCGATGCAGAGGTGGTCTTGATCCTGCTCCTCATGGTCGGGCACTGGCCACCAGCCTCAGCACCGATGCTGAGCTCCCTTCACGGTCCACCCCAGGGGCACGTAGGCACTGACAGCCCTTTCAGACACTTCACTCCTACTAAGTTTGCACGTCCCCTTCGGCTCCAGCTTAATGTATTCATGTCACTGCTATGTTTTTTGGTTTCCTACAACTTTCTGTCACAGCTTCTGGTGTTTTGCTGTTTGTTTTACAGTGCAGTTACAGGTTAGGGTGAGGTTTTTTCCAAACTAAAACAAACAAACAACAAACCCAAATGCAAATCACCCAGGAACAAACAGATGTCAGAGTGTCCAAAACATGCAGTGAAGGTGAAAGCAAAGTCAGATCAATGCTGGACACTCATAAACTTCCCCTKAATATCACCTACAGGTGCACGCGTGCCTTATTTTCACCTCCATCTTCCATCATTACATATTCCTAGACATCAGCTAGCCAAGATTACCTTGAATAGGCAAACTGATGGGAGGAAAGGGAAAAACTTCTAGTGCACTCCAGAATTTGAGTATTATTTATGTCACTACATCTAGTGGCATCAAAGTTGGGAAACACTGTGAGAGGGATGAAGGATGGGAAGGAGGTAACTCGGACATTTCCAGTTCATCTCTCTCTGACTCCACTCCTTCGCAAAAAGCGTGCTTAACCAAAATCCCACAGAAGGCTCAAAGCAAAGCTGGGTCGTAGTGAAAAGCCATCCAGTGTCTTAAAAAAACCAAACAAACACCACATTCARACGTCCTTCAAAAAGCAAGCCAAAAAGATTTCTGGTGTTTCTTTTTCAATTCACACCATTTGTCATTATCCCTAATAACAACAGTAGTAGAAATGGACAGAAAGGCAAAACAACGTGTTTTTAGTAATCTGATGTACTTTAAATGATATGAATGAGTAACCAAGAAGTTAAAGAAAACCTCAGGTTCTGTCAGGCTAAAAACCACAGGCATCRCCCTTCCCCTAGGCAGGTATAGACCATATGGAAGAATAATCTTGCTTTTCTGCTGAAGCAACCTCATCCTTGTTGAAAGGGCCAAGGACCTTGTCTCGCCCCTTCCACCCACTGGTGATGGAAGAGGACTCTCACCTGCCCAGCTCACCACTTGATCTGTCTCCTCCTGGGGCAGCCTGGCAGCGCCTACAAAGTCACCAGCTTCACCTTCAGAATGGTTCTGCCCAATATCCCATTGCTCAGATGGTACCCTCTCAGCTGAGGCTACCAAGGAATATATTTCTACTTCGTACCCCTTGCCCCAACTTTCAAGACGTGCTTCTCAACTGATGTGCGAGGACATACCACGCACATRCAGACAGCCAACGTTGCTCCTGGTTAAATACCAGCAATGTCCCCGTGCCCTTCCTGCACGTGTAGTATCAATTAGAAGGGTTTTATAGGCACCAGTTGCCACACTAAGGAAAAGACTGACTTTTCTGAGCATCCTGTAAATGCTGGGAAAAAAGAAGAATGGAAAGGAAATGGAAGGAGCAACCTGGAAAGGAGAAGGGAAAAACAGGAGACCTTGGCTCAAAGGAGAGAGTTGACCACACTCTTAGCCCTGCCTTCATCTATAGAAGATGTTTGCTTTTATAAATCTCGGAAAAAATGTAGTGTGTGAGCTAAGTCGGCCCCTAGGCAGATTTAACTTGGGTGACCTGAACTTACTCTGCAGATGACCATAGGTCTCTCTGACCTTGGCAATGACACAAGGATCATATTTTCTCATGGCTGAACTACTCTGGAATAATTCTGCCAATGTATTAGGCATAAATAGCCTTTTATTTAGCGTTGGGCAAATACGTTCTCTCTTTCTGCCTCTTGCCTCCCCAGACAAAATCTATTTATTGGGATAAGGAAAACCCCACCCTTCATTAAGGTCTGGGCACACATCTTGAGGGCCAGACAGAAGCTCGGCTGCTTCATGCTCGTGGCAATGTATTTACAGACATTGCCTTCAATAAGATGCATTTTGGAGTTAACTGGTAAGATCTGTTGCTTCTGATTGGAGTGGTCAGCCTGCATATCTGCAGATGAATATACAAGTATCTTCAGACACAAAGGAGGGGGAATATACAGATCGATAGTGGGAAGGTTCAGCTTTGATCGCCAAAAACAGAAAACACAATCCTCGCTGTACATCCACATGTAAGTGAGGAGCAGCTCCACTAAAACCAGCTAAGTTGCACTGAGATAAGCAAAAAAAAAAAAAAAAAAAAAAAAAAAAAAAAAAAAAAAAAAAAAAAAAAAAAAAAAAAAATCACATCTCTCTCTTGCAGAAAATTGACCAGTTTGGAAGGAACAGGTAAACAGTGTGTTCTTGGACAAGAGTCAGCACAGTTTGGATGATGCAGACCTTTCCGTTCAAGAGTTGCACTGGTTTTTGTGTCTGGTCACTTGAGGTCACACTGCAGAGCTCCGAGGCTCTGCAGAAGCCCTGCACGCTTCCTCCCCATGACAGAGATGGCTAAAGTGGCTATTAAAATCAGTTGTTATTCTGATGCCACCTGATTCTTAATTGCTAAAGAAATGGGGACTGAAACCACAGAAAGGGCTTTCTGGCACTGCCTAAGGAAGTATCAGTTTTTGAGGTCAGAATAACATCCCTTAAAAACATGAATCAGAGTGGCCCTTTCATGCTGCATCTTGATAAAGGCAGGCAAAACATTAGCAGACTATTTTGATGAAGACCAGGATAGTTTTGTAATATATATACAGACACACACTCAGACGTGCATAAAAAGGAAATACTTGCAAACCCGTATTCAAACTATCTTGTGACAGTCAAATAAATCCTACTAAATACTATTTCCAGTTTTCACCGTCACTCTGAATGAGAGTCTCTTCTAATAAACTCATCACATGTTGAGTGAAATGGAAACACAATTTTCCAACTGTGAACTGCTTGCTTCATCCGTCCACAACTTTTGCTGTATGGCTGACCACTTACAACCTGGAGGCAAGTGTCTCAGTCTTAAGACTGGGTCCACCAAGGCTTCTCAGACAGAAAAAGAAGAAGTGTCCAGTCACACACTTGCACTCTTTCCCATGGCAGTGTCGGAGCAATAATCACCGATGCCAAAACTGGTGATTCTCTTGAGACTGGAAAAGGCTTTCACAAATAYCTGCCAATTATCTGAACAGTCGCCAACGATGCCAGCCTCTGAACCACTGCTAATCACGCTGCTGTTTTCTATGCAAAGCAACTTTGAGTTTTGTCATTTATTTTAACTGCCTCACCAGCTTCACCTGCAATTTGTGGTTTAGGCGGATGAGAAGGGAAGACAGAGATTTTCATCTATAATCACCGGGTGAAAATTCAAAGTTCAGCTAAAAAGCATTCTTACCTATAACTTAACAGCTTCTATGGAAAAGGCTTTGATACGACAATCATATTGGCAATGGATACGATCTCAGCAGTACCCTGAACAAGGAAAAACAGACCTGGAGAGGGCAATACGCTCTTGCCTGTAAGACCATGAGGAGGCTCTCCCTTATGCTCACCTCCCACCAGCCCAGAAGGCTCTCTGCACATCGAGGTTGCACATGAACCTCATGCAAGGGCATGCAAGGAGAAGCTCAGGACAGTGGGTGCTGTACATGTTAGCTCAAAGATGACACGAGTTTCTACACCCCACGGCACAGAGAGAGACGTAAAAAAGGAGGTTGAAGTCTCAAAGCAGTCAACAAACATGCCGGAAAGCCCAACTTTCTGAGGCGCCGCAGGGATCTATGCAGGTTAGGACTCCGGTGGGGCAAGCAGAACAGCTCACAAGGAAGCCTCCGCCGGGACATCCCTGGAAGCACCTCACTCAGCTCCCTTCCCCGGGTTTACCCTGGAGAGCCATCCCTCAAGATCCCAGATAAGGCACTCTGACAAGGTGCTGAATGAAAGCCCGCACTGTCGCTGCCAGTAACCTGCCCTCCCTCCGCGCCTGTAAACCTCCAGCACTCAAAACCCAGCACCATCCCCAACCTTTGCACTCACAGCTTCCCAAGGAAGCAAGCCCTGAATTTAATGTTTCTGGGGCACAGCGGGGTCACGGTGCACAATCCAGAGATATTTTTCAGGACAGCATCCAAAGGGGACTTGCTCCTTTCGACATGAAAATAAGAGTTGGATATTCTGCATAAATATTATTAAAACCCCCCTCCACCTCATCTGCTAGTGAGGATTGCTACAAATATGACTACAAAACGAAGCGGGCAAATGAGCCTTTTTGCATGCATATTAGCGCGCTTAAATGGACCAAATGTGCATCTTGTTAGTTTTGAGTTGAAGTAGGTTTAACTCTGGTTTTACATTTAAAAGCAGACAAGGACAGTGTGTGGAGAGGAGTCCCAATGGCTACCACACCAGCAGACAAAGGACCCCGTGCCCAAACAGCACAACAAAACGAAGCCCTGAGTTTGAACATGGCCATTCCTACCACATCAACTCAGCAACAGGCTTCATTTCAAGGCTTCGCTCACGGTGCCTTTTATCTCATGAAAGACCTCAATGCTGTTCAGTTGAAAGTTGAGCAAAGCGTTGCTACCAAGTTTCACAAGCCCCATCCATCATATTTAAGTCCCCAGCTCCCAGAGTCATGTGAAAATCTTCCACCAAAACCACAAGCACACTGGTGAAGCAAGCAACCTCCTGATGGCAGAGAAAGCTTGAAACCTGACCTCCCGAGAGCGAGGTGTGGGAATACAAACACTTCCTCCGCCCATGAGTAATATTAAAATATAAATATCTCTTTTTCTATGCACGTCAAGATTTTTTGAACACTTCRGATCACCAATACAGGTTAGCAAAGACGACAACTTTCATGAGATGCTCAGGCCAGCACGCTCAGGAGCTGCAGAGGACACAGCCTCACCCACACACGCAACGCCCGAGCCCACTCCCCTCATCTTCAGCGGTACAAAACACTTTATTCTGCTTCTCCACTCGGAGCAAAAATTTCCTTCCTAAAGAAACGGCAAGTTTTAGCACAGATTCATCCTCCCTTACTCTAAGCATTAAAGTCAGACCGCTAAGCTAAGTGTCTGAGCGAGGCGATGAGTCCTCCCTGAGTCCCTCCACAGTGAATGGAGAGAAAGAGAAACTCTCCGGAGGGAAATTCAGGATTGAGATGACTACAAGAATATGCGTGCTATTATCTTTGAATACTGCACAGAACAGTAAAAAACTTACAAGCAGCAAGGCTATCGCGAGGAAATGATGGCTAACGAAGACTGACTATGCCCACCTCTGTTTCTAAACAAGATCTGGACTTCAGGGCCCCTTTAAAATTACTCAGGATGGAAAGGCTGAATTTAGCTCCCATCCATCACCTTATCATGAGGTTACAATCTCATGCTTCCTGCCACTGAGAATCTGGGAAAATGCAAAATTCTACCTCTTATCATCAAATCAGAATTAACTTCTTCTTCCTATTTTGCCTTACTTGAGGAGAAGAAAAAAAAAAAGCCCTCCTTGATAGATAGCTAAATTTATGTCTTACCAAACCGAATGTAAATGCAAGAAACAGGAAGCTTTTACTTGGAAACTGGAATTTCAAGCACTCGGGGCAAACAATGAACCAGAGAGATAAAGATGCAATGGCAATGGTAGGGGACAGACCTGCCAAGCTTCCTGCCCACGCTGACTCAAGAGCGTGTGTCCTACCATGATATGGACCAGCCACACCGCTTGCTTTTATTTTGGTAATTGGTATTTGTTCCTGTGAAAACCCCTACAAAAACAAGTCAGAAGACCGGACAATAGTAGACCCGCCATCTCTTATAGCCAGATCTTTTACTTAACACTTTAGCAAAAGATGTAATCAGCGGATCTTTGTCCATTTATACAATTCTCTCTGCTGCGACGGGGATTGTATTACACTCTCCAGCACCCGCCAGATCAGAGCATCCAGCCTTCCCCATCACTTCAAGAGATTGATCTGATACTTGAAAGCACATTTGCTATTATCTACTCCAGCCCTTTGGAAATGACATTACACAGATACGGGGGGCAGGCAAATATTGCTGCTCTTTTATTATTCCTGCCGTTCCCTCGCTTGTAATATCTGAGAAGTTCCCAGGTCAATGGGATTACTTTATCTTCCTCCCCCTTCCTTTATCTCCTCCCTCACCCCACAGGTATCCGTGTCCAAATGGGACTCTTCGGCAGGGGGTTTGCTTGACCCGGGTCACTTGAAGGTCAAGCTTTTCACCACTTGCTAATGCAAAGCTTCCCCCCAGCCCTCCAAAGCTTCCCCACAGCCCTCCGCAGCCCGGGGGTCCGGGGCACCCCCTCCCCACGCACCCCTCTCCTGGCCGCGGGTGCAGATTGGAGAAGGCAAATGCTCCTCAGTGAAGCTGCAGAAGCAAAATCCTCCCCATATGGAAACTGGAACACGTTTTCTGTTTTTAAATAAACAAAGCAAAAAGAGAGGCTCCTGAAAAAAATCAGCTCAGCAGAGACTTTATTCCTGCACTAAACTTGAAGGATGGGAGGCTTAACTAGTTAGGAGCAACTCGGACTATATTTTTGCCTACCAGAACAAAGATCAATTTTTATT
Organism: Phoebastria nigripes; assembly: GCA_035582835.1. Lineage (NCBI taxonomy): Eukaryota > Metazoa > Chordata > Aves > Procellariiformes > Diomedeidae > Phoebastria > Phoebastria nigripes. The sequence continues at coordinate 974,255 of JAYKAV010000123.1, forward strand.
TAGATTGATTTTAAGATTTACATGCGAGAAATGGATACAATTGGATCAAATATATACTAAAACAAATTGTTGACTCCCATGAAAGCCAATAAAACCAAAACAAATTTCACAGATCTCATCTACCAGCATTTGAGATTTGTTTTATTTCATTATTTTGTATACATTTACGGAGCAGAAATTTGCTTAACTCTTTTCCACTTTTCTTTTACTGAAACAATAAGACTCTCTGCAGAATATTTTGTACTTGAATATTATCACCAGGATAGCATATGGCAAACTAGCAGCAGGCAGTTTATCTTCATCCTCTTTGTAAGCTAAAATTAGCACAATGCTTTTGCAACAGTATATGATGTATTCAGACCAGTACGATATACCTAATACAACTTCAGATCCATCCCTGGCTAACCTCCAATATTCAAGTAAATTGATTGTTAATTTTAATTGAGTATTAATACGTTTAGTATCAAGTTGGCATTTATCAACTGGAAAGGCACTTTTAAGTTTAATGCTGTCGTTTCGCCTACACCCAACTGCAGCAGTAAATAAAATTTGTGTATTAATAACACACAGAATTTCAAGTCATTTGTCTGAGGCAATTCTAATTTATATTAAAACATCATATATGGAAAGCCATGCTGCAAAATTGCATATTTGTGCATACTCTGCTTTTCAGTGATATGATATAATTAATYGCGGTGAAGAGTTGATACACCGATGTTACGACTTACATGCTCCTCCTGCTGCAGCCCGCATTCCTGCAGATTGGTAGCTGGTTACTTTATTGGGATTAAATTCGACCAAGTCACCAACTTTATTGGGATTAAATTAAACCAAGTCACCAACTTTACATTTCCTGACGATGTGGCTACACCAGCCCTCTCTGCTCGCCAGTCTGCTGTTCAACCTGGTAAATTATGGCCACCTCAGGGGTTTTTTAGCTGGATTAAATCTGCGGTGAGACACTAATGGTAGCACCACTTGCTAATTTGTTTCTTGTAGCTGTAACACCAAGGAACTTAGCACAACGCTCTTTCTAAAGGAAATACGAAAGGTCCTGAAAAAGCCCTGTACTTCACAGGGGTGGTTGTTTTACCACCATTCTGGCCAGGTTCACAGAATAAAAATGTACAATAGTGGGAGGTAGTCACATCCAAGCATCCAAACACACACACAAACTATAAATATTCATATACTTTTGTGCAAAGATTTTGTGGCTCAGTCTGCTCACCAACCGACAAAACAGCCCCCTGCTTTACCTACACCCCATCACAAAACTACAACACGGGACCAAGGCTGTCGAATAGTTATACCGAAATAATATCACCACGATTCTTGCTTTTACACAGCCAGCCTCACGCAGAATCTGCATGGGGTATTCCAGACAGATACAGAAAAAAAGAAAATGGGCAGAATCCTGCACCAAAGCCTCTCCGAGGGCATCCTCACTGCCACAGCCAGGGACAGGAGAGGATAAATAGGAGATGCTTTACTAAGCGGGGAAGGGAGGAGGAGTAAGGCATGAGCATAAYGTTTCAACCCCACTTTGTTGCTTCTTTTCCACCTCCTGCAATTTGCCTGCATCTTATCCCCTACTTTTTAGCAAGAGGCTGCTACACTCTGACATTACAGTGCCCTGAAAGAAACTTAAACACAATTTTAAATGATGACACTTTACTTCAAGCAGTTCAGTTAATACTGACCGCATTCTCTCCTTCCCCTGCTTTACGAAGGCAGTCGATGCAGAAGTGCATGTGCTATAAGCCAGGACCCCAAACAGGAGCACCACGGTGGGGTTTCTCCCTCAGTGCTGTGCCAGGGAGGGAGCAGATCCTCTTGGCACGGCAATGAGAGCAACAAAAGGTTCTCCACCCTACAAGCCTTGCTTCCATGACCTTCACTTGCTGATCAGACAGAGCTAAGATATGCCGCCTTCTGAAGTCCATCGGGACGCTACAGACTGCAGAATATTTTTAGCATGCATCCATGTGACACTAACTGCTATTCAGAGAGCTGGGGGAAGATTTAAGAATCAGTTAGGTTACGTCCACCACCTTTAGCTCTTTTCTGAGCACGTAACTGGTGCCTCCTAGCAGGTCTCCTCCTGCCCTTCTGCAAAAGATGAATTTACAGCCCTGAGACAACACACAGTACCAGGGTTGCAAGRGCCATCGCTCTCCTGTGACACAGGATCCGCCATGGAACAACAAATTTGAAAAGGCTGTCCCTACTATAATTTTATTTACTTATATGATGGTTCTTCTTTCCGACACCCCCACATTATGCTTCTGCAAAGAGCAACCACAAAAAACTGCTTGCAAACTCTGTGTGAGATTTTCAACRCTCATGAGGAAGAAAATAAAAAATAAAATATATAAATACATATATATATATATACACACACACACGCCAGAGATACCACCTGGCGATGAGGAAGTTCCCAAGCCACAGAGTGCCGGAGGGAGGCAGAGGGCTCTGGGGAGATAGCGCTTGCCCTGACGTGACACTGCTCCCACCGCACGTCACGGGCCCGGCCAGGCTCTCCCGTGTCCTTTCCCACCTCCCAAGCCCTACCAGCAAAAACTCAAGCGTGCCAAAGGCAAGATGCAAAGGCTACACGGAGGAGGCATTATGGCTAAAGAGACAAGCCAGAGAGCTAGAAGGTTTTACCAACGACACCCTCATTCGAAGACCCGCCAGAGCAGCATCAGGCATTTGCTTCGTCACAGCCCTGCCATCCCCTGCCACCTCGGGGAGAAGAGACATTGGGCCTCTCCCTCCGGTATTTCGCATGGCACCGACTACCGGGTCACCAGGCCAGCGAGAAGCGGTCCCTGATGAATTATACGGTGACAGGTGGCTCCGCCACAAGCCGCAGAGGCTGTCCCGATCACCCAGAGAAGGTCCCCATCTCATTCATGAATTTAAATAAAAAAAATTAAAAAATAAAAGCCCACGTGCATCAATGTGCTTAGAAAAAAATGATGTCAGCATCTTACAGTGTTGATCCTATTAATTAATCCCTTAAAGAATGCCCCCTCACCCACAAACATTAGAATGTAATGCCAGCTTAATCTTACCTAAAAAAAAAAAAATACAATGCAATAAGATTACTAGTCTGACTCTGCTAACTGTTACAGCGCTGCTTAATCCTGTATTTTGGTGCTTTAACAAGCTCCTACAATACTGTATGGAGTTTATCAGAGCAGTCGCCGAGACAAGAAGGACTTATGTTTTAAACAATATAATTCCACGGTCTTTTGTGCTCTTTACGCGTTATTTTTATACAATGACTTTCATCCCGGAAGATCTCAAAGCCTATTGCCTGTTCCTGTTTCCACTGAAGTCTTCCTTTCAGGTTTCATATTGGAGCAGGATTAGAAATGAAAAAGAAATATATATATATTGTATATATAACGGGGGATTATAGCAGCAAGATCTGCTGGGGTAGGATGCTCATCCCTCCCGTGCCCCGAATGCAGCTGGGATGGGTGACAGTGAGCTGGCCCCCTCCTCTCAAAAGACTTCAAGGGAACCCACCTGGGACCCTGCCCAAAAAAGCGGGTGCAAGCAAGACCTACCAAAGTATCGTCCCTCCATCCCTGCAATAACTTTGTCTTCATCCCCAAGTCACCCTCCCACTGGCATGGCCCCGCTCCGGCAACACGCACCCACAGCCACGCGTTTCCCCATCTTCACTGGTTATAGACATATTAAGCTTCCCATGGAATAGAACAAGAAAGCTCTGCTCCCTCCCTGTAATTATCAAATCAGTCTGAAAATGAGGAAGAATTGAGAATCCTCATTATAGCACATCATAAAACACGGCGAGGTCTCGCGCTCGCTGTATGTTATTGGCGCAGTCTGCCAACAAAACTTTACAAAGAGCGCAGGAATTCATGTTTGCAGAGATATTAAAGTCATAAAAGGGGAAATTTGTATTTTATTTTCCCACAGCCTAAATGAAGGTGAACCAAGCAAATTTGGCAAAGAGCRCTAGTCAGATGCCATTTCCCACAGCAGCGTGGTATTTTCCTCTGGGAATAAAACATTTCCCTTCAACTACTGTTTATAACTCTTATCAGTTCAACAGCAATAGAGCCATCAAGTCCAATATCTTGTGGAAAAAAGTCAAGGTCAACAAGTACTTGCATTTTCGTTTATCTTTAGCTGCAATTGCTACTGACATTCAATTGGGTAATAAACATGAGGACTGTCAAATGCTCTCAGCAAACAGGTGATCCAAAAGCTATCAGAGAGAAAGAGGCTACTGCCAGGTAATCAAACAATTCTGTTGCAACAATTATGATTTGAGTGCATTCATTTACAGAAGCAATCACCTGTCAAATTTGAATGAATAGCATCAAACCATTCCCACCACCGGGGTAATAAGGGCAAGAAAATACAAACTATGTCTGCTTTCTTCCCAACAAAAGTATGCCAGCATTAGCAAGAGCCATCAAAAATAGGGTAAATAAAAAATCCAGTATCTTATTGCCTGAACTGAATTAAAAAAAAATTATTTTAACATAAAAACCAGAGGAGATCGGTCCAAGTAGCTCGATCTCATGTCGGTCTCTCCCAGGAGCAATACTGGATGTTTTGGAAACCCGTATAGAAAGGGGGGTCACACAGAAGCGGCTGTGCCACGGCTCTGACAATCAGCACTTGGGCAGCTTCCTGAGCCAGCGGTTGCATCTGGACCAGGGTTTTTAATAGCTGCAGAAGGACCTATTTTTCCACGAATTGGTCTAATCTCTTTTTGTCCCCTGCTGACCTCCACAGCACACTGTAGCAATAAATTTAACCCAACACGTAAAACATTTTGGTTTGTTTTAAACCTGCTAATGCTCTGGAAAGCTCCTGTGCCTCTGGAAAGCAAGTCCTCAGACTTGGTGAACACCCACCCTTAGTCCTTGCATTATGGGACAAGCACCCGCTTTCTCCATACACAACTCATTTTTTTGAAGACTTTTCTTCCAACCTTAGTAATCTTTTTTTTTTTCCCTCCCAGCATTTCATGTGAGAGGTAGGAAGATGGTTTACGCCAAGCAGCCTGATGGCACACCCTGTTGCATCACTAATCCAGAAACAATGCGTGCTTACAGGTTTACACTCATTGCGAGAAAATGTTTCTCAGAAGTGGAGGCCATCTCAGGAACACGACTTTCCTTCTTTAACCTCYGATTTAAAGAGGTCAATGACGCACGCCTGAATGTCACACTCTGCCTGCATCAGATAGCAAAAGACTCAGCTGAAGCCACCAAGACTGGAGAGGCAAATGGGGATTGGGCTGGTGCCTTCAAGATGGAAAGCATATGGGCCATATGGGAAGTTCACTGGCTTCAATGAGCCACCGCAAATCTAAAGGAGCACGCCCAGGATGCGTAGGGGAAACAAAACCGCCACCAGAATAAAGCAACAATTTTTCTAAATCAAATCATATCAGTGATCTTCAAAACACAAGACTCAGGTACTGCTAAAAAGGGGGATCTTGGACACCAAAAACTTCAAACCTATTTCTACAACTACGTGCAACCAAACCTCTCTGTGCCCCTTCCAAGGAGGAAAGCAAGATGGCCTTCAGTCCTACACCTGAGTTTTTAGGTAACAGCCCAAGATGTGATTTAGCAATGTGGTATTTTCCACCGCTGTTTCCCACTCGGCGTATTCAAGATCTTGTCCTCAGTAACACACCCGGGGCCGTGCAGACACACTTTGGGGCCTGCAAAAGCCCAGCACCGCCGATGGGATGCTCAGTTCAGGGACCCAGCTATGTTCTTACATACACATCTATGTATACATAGCCTTGCGCACAGCCACACATATGTTGAATGGGCTAGACATTGTTAAGTTTAAAAAAAATTGACAAGAAAAATTAAAAAAAAAAAAAAAAAAAAAAAAAAAAAAAAAAAAAGAAGACTCCAGCACATGAATTTTGCTGCTTGATTACAGATGGGCCGAGAAGTCAGGAATATTTGTATTTCCATAGCCACTTTAAAGGTAAACAGTTCCCAAAGTCTTTTTCCCTCCTTTTGCTCTGCCAACAATGGCAATAGCTTCAGCCCGAGGGATCTGCCTCCTGACGTGATCGCCTCTCTGCTCCCCTCCCGGCTGGAAGCTTTTCCTAAGCAAAGACTGAAAGTCGCATTAAACCGTGCTGAAATGATTGTGCTGGTTTTGAACTGCTTATTATCTCTGGGGGCTGACCTGAAAAACAAGTTGGTACTTAGACGGAGAAATTCAGGTTTTCCCTGAAAGGCAAATGGGAGGAAGGAAGGTTTTTTACAAGGAAAAGAACTCGTTTATGACTGTGTTACCCACAATTTAGGCAAAACAAGCAACATTTATAAGTATTTAAGTTAGCTTTGCCAAATCGAAAGGCAAAACGCCTGGTAATAACAGACGTTCAGAGCTAATGCGAACGATTAAAATGAATCCTGACACTGGGAATAGATTGATGCTCGAATCATGACAGACACCCGCTTCCAAGCGAGGACTCTCTCCATGCACCATACTGGAAGCGTAACCCTGCCTAGCTGAGGCACGGAGGCTTAACGCTGCCGAAATCTAACTTTAACAGCTGAATCAGGCTGATGAGACCAAAARAAAAAAAAAAAAAAAACCCAAACCAGAAGGAGGAAAAAAACAGTTTCACGCCCTCCGGCTTTAGAGCAGAATGATAAATTGACATCGTGTTGTTATGAGCATAATCTTCAACTACTCAATCACTGTTAAAAAATAAAACATGATTCTGGGGAGATAAAAATAATTAATGCTGGTGCTGCTGAAGAATACGTACCTACACGAAGCGTTTCAAATAAATATGGGGTTGTTTTGAATCTCGTATCTCACGCCAAAGGAAGAGGGCACAGGTGCTCACCCCGATTTAAAGCAAACTGAGCACTGCCCACTTGATGGAAAAGCAAGAAAAAAAAAGGGGATGGCAAAGCCTCGGCAAGAAAACTGATACCGCTCCGTTTCCAAACAAGCCTATTACACTTAATTCGGGATTCACAATACATAAAGCACCAGAAAAAATACCGGGAGCAGCCCCTGTTGACTAATGCCCTGTCTTTTCCAATCGAGGGTCACATCCAGTCTAACCGATCACATGATAATGGCATCAGAAAAGGTCAATCAAAGACAAGCCGAAGCTTCCACTGCCTGGCTGACCTTCGGAGCTTGTGACAAATTGCTATCAGTCAATGTCAACTAATGACAGCGGCTCTTTGGCTAATCAATTGTTCTAAAAATGATCAAGAAAACTACTCGCAGGACAGCTCATTTTCACATCAATGCCTGTGAAGTATGAAAAGCTCATTTTTTTTGAGTTTTTAATAAGCTCATAAGTAAAGCAGTTACTTGGTAACAGGGGTCACCTTAGTGAAAAGACAGAACCTTTGTCTGCCTTTTACATATTCTTTTATTACCATATTATAGTAAAAATATGCCATGCCATTACTATGCCAGAGGGCTACATAATAAAGTAGGTAATACTTCATACTTTTTTTTTTTTTAGATAAATACTTCTGTGGTTTAGGGGCCTCTGTTTGGATGTAAATAATTGTCGATATACTTGCCGCGTATTTAAATGCAAAGCAATCACCACCGGCACGCAGGTGACGTGCCCGCTCATTACTCACCCAAACTTCACGTGACAGAGCCGGTAGCGAAAGCCACGCTGCAAAATCCAGCGGCACTGCCGGGAAGTTAAGGTCTAACAGCAGCTATTTTGTTCTTAAACCCACCCACCCCATGCGAGCGCAACTTATTCCGACTTATTTCTGACAGAATTCACATTCGGTAGGAAAACCGCGTGCTCCGAAACCCCCAAAGCCCTGCAAAAGCAAACAGACGTTTCCGCCCTGGAAGGATTTTGCGTGTAAAAGCCAACGTGGAAACGCAGACAGGCTTGGGCTGTGGGACATATATCACAGCTCTCCCGGTATAGCAAAGGGGTGGCCATGGACTGGAGATTTGTCCGTCCCTTCATCATACCTGCCTCTCCCAGCACGATCTTCGGCCACTTCTCAAAGCCTCACAGCCGGGCCACGCTCAAATCCGCATTCGTGCACTAAATATTACCAAAACAACAAATCCACACTGGTCTAAGGCTTGAGAAGTGCAGGCACAATTATGCTTGCCTTTTCCATACGGAGAGCGTTAGGCAAAGCACATAGTAAGGCATTGCACCACAAGAAGCCTCTTGAGAAGACGCGGCGTTGAGTGGGAACGAGGAGCCATCGTTCAAGCACGGCACYGCTTTTTACTTGGGTTTACCTCTTTACTTGGGTGACTCCTCCAGCACCTGTACTGCCGGAAAGGATTTACCCCAAGGAAACGAACCCTCGCCAAACCCAACCACCCCCCAAGCAATCCCCCGCCTCACCACGGAGAAGGGGGGGGGAAAAAGCGCTAAACAAAAACATTAAAACTTTTGTTTTCATCAGAGAAACTGCAAAGTGACAGCAGTTTCAGGTTACACCCTAAACCTGCCTTGCTATGGTAGTTTTTCAAATTAAAATATCTTCTGTGGCCTCAGCCACTCTCAAGCCGTCCATAGGCAAGAAAGAAAGGAGGCAGGGCAACACTTAAGCTCAGCCATAATTGGAAGTATGTGAAAAATGAAGTGTCAGTTCGGTCAATAAAGGGCAAAGGTGAAGGGGAACTGCAGCCCAAACTCGGTGCGAAATGTGCTCATTAAGACACCCAATCCGCGGGCTCCTGCCCACCTATCCCATTAGTCATCGGCCATCTGACCGCTTCAAATGCCTCGCCTCCCCGCTCTTATTACTTTTCTTCTCCCATAAAAAAAAAAAAAAAAAAAAAAAAAAAAAAAAGGCGAGCTGGTATATAAATCCTTGCTCAGTCATCTGGAACATAATGTGGCCCTTCTCTCCCCCTCCGCCCGGCTCTGCCGCCTGCCTTCGCAGCCTCCCAACAAGCGCCTTGAGATTCCCAGCAATAATAAACGCGATTGCCTTTTTGCCTATAGGTTGCCCGAACTCCTACAAAAGCGTGAAAAAAAMCATTGCAGCCATTGATACATTTTTATAAAGAAATATCGCCGCTTTATACTCCCGGCTTGGAAGAGCAACAATTATTTGGAGGTTAAAAAAATGTTTTGAACCCAGGCCGAGGCTTGCACAAAAAAAAAGGGAAAGAAACAATACGCACAAATAGGCGACACTGATGGATTTATTTTCTTTTTCTTTTAAGCCGTGTAGGAGAGCTAAACATGGGAATTAAAGAGCCCCACTCTGGATTAAAAGTGACTGTACCAGGGCTTTGTTCAGCATCCTCCTGGCCTGACTATTTGAAAAACAAACAAAATAGATCTGTTAATAMCCCAAACGGGAATCTTTTAAAGTTAGAATACGCAATAAGATAAAATAGTCTTGCTGTGAGCTCAGCATCACCCGCCTGTACCTAAGAACTTGCTTCTCTTTTTTTTTTTTAATAGAATTTAGCAAGTTATTTCTCCACTGTGTAAATTCAGATCTCTCTGCACCATTTGGAGACAGACCTCCAAAGGCCCTTCACGATAAGTTCAGAGCAATGGGAAAACAGCCCACGAAACTTTTTCATAATATTATTCTGCATTCCTGTACTATAACTATCCCCTACGATGACACAATACCGGGCCTTTATAAGAGGTTGTGTCAACGTGCTATGCAATAACATATCCTGCTGTTCAGTGGCACGAGACCCCAGAACAGCTCCCTAGCAGTTAAATATGGATTTCCACAATAGATCGAAGCAGCTGGGAGTCATTACTATTTACTAAGTAAATAAATTTACATGTTAAAAAAGACTTCAAAATGTTTAGAGGAACGAGCATCTCTCCTGTTTTCAAAGGTAATCGTTCAATTTGTGTTGTGCATTGGGACATAAATAGGTTAAAAATGCACTTTGTGAGGATTAAAAGCAGTGAGGAATCAGGTAAAGAAGAAAAATTTCCAAAAAGTCCAAAAATAGACCTTAACATAGTCTGGGTTAAGGACTAAGGGAGAAAACTCTTGCTAAGGGGCTTAAGCTTTCTAGTCTGTGTGCCTCCGAAAATGCAAAGCTCACACTCACATCCTTGTGACACCTTCAGCCAGGTTGGAAACCTGGCCCAAAAGGTGCTTTTACCTACCCCAACAGGGGAAGAAGGTTGTGGGAACAACCTAAAAATAGACGGTTTTAGAGGGTTATATTTCTGGTGATTAGATTTGTTTTTTTAAATGGCAAACGTGCTCTTGACAGATGGAACCAAAAGGAACTTTTACAAACTCCTAAAAATAGGGAAGCCCATAATATACTGAATATATGTCACGCAACGCATGCATCTCGAGTTAACTTCTGTGCTCGCAAGCATGAACGTGCGGGTCCCCAGCCTTTCGCTGCCATCCCTCCGCAGCACCCGGCTGCTGCGGCAGTGCCATGCTGGCTGCTTCTGCTGCCAAGAAAAGCAGCCAGCAGAGGTGAATACATGAGTTTGACCACAGCGTYGCCGCTCCTCACCTCAGGCCAGAGAAGAAAAGCCTCCAAATCACTGCATTTTGAACTTAAACGTAGTTGGGGAAAGGCAGGGTGTTTGCTATCTTTTTCTYCTCTTCCCTTTTGGTCATTCAGGATCATGTTTTTTGACTTCTTCCCCATGCGGGAAGGCTAAACTCACACTTTTTTTACACAAGGTGTATATGCAGGCATGGGTGTGCTTAAACAACTGAGATTTCCCCATAATCTCAGCCTTCAGAGGGCTTTGAGCAAACAAACCATAGAGCAAGGCTCAGCAAGACCACCGCTACCCTTCCCRCATCCCCATTCCTCAAAAAACCCACCATTTCCATAGGTGGCAAGCGGCCTGAAGGCAAGTCTCGGTAATGGAGACCCTCTGGAGAGGGTCTGCTTTCCAAAACTCCTTTCCCAAACTTGACCTGAGAGCTCCAGTTAGCAAATTCCCGCTCTTTTGCTCTCTCCTAAAGTTTTAATCCAACGAGCCTTCTTCACGAAATGCAGCTATCAAGTGCTGGCAGCAATTCTAGCCTCAATAGACCTTACTCTAGAATTTGGGTAAAAGTTTCAGAAGCAGCTAAAGCATCGCTGACAAGTCTTTCTGTGGATATTTAATAGGACTCAAGCTCTAAAGTCACTTTAGGAAACCCTTCCTGACCGAGGTTATAGCATGCACCTTGCTAGGAGCAGACCAGGATGGCGACGATGAAACATCAGATATGACTGGCACTCTGGACTAATAAAATACCACATTTAGGAGAAAACGAAGCCTGAAAATCTTAAAAAGTACACCAGGAACTGAGAAGCTCGATTTCCAAAGTGCCCAAGAGGTTTAGGAGCATGCTGGCAAGCCTCCCCGCAGATGTTTTGTCCACGCACATATACACATAAACACGCGCACAGCCGTCTAATAAGAGAACAGCCCTATCCGAGTACAAAAACCCCCTCCAAACACCATGTTTTAGTTCAAAGCCTATTTTTGCAGCAGCTTTTTCACCCTTAAAAAACCCAGGGATTTAAAGGTTGCTCCGAAAGCAAGGGGCTCTAATGAACATATTGACACCACTTCAGCTATAGCATTGTGAACAGCACCACTAGAATATATACGTATACATACTTGAAAGAAAAAAGGCCCCCTGAATTTATGTTGCATATCATTTTCCAGTAAAAGTCAGAGGTCAGAAGGTTACCAGTTTCTGCCTCAGCTCTGCAACAGTTTACTATTCCAGGCCCCATTTTTACTAGGCTATACTTGCGATGAAGTCAGCAACTTTTCTTTAAACAATAAAGTGTCTCAAATACTTAAAATTCTATAAAGAGATGTTATTCACCATGTACGCTAGGTCCACGCGTGTAAAAAATTAAAATATACTGGTTTAGTTTAAAAACTAATCTTGTTAAATGCAGACTTTGCAATGCTAATCAGTACTGCTCAACCTTTTTTTGGAAACACAATTCCTTTGTTGTCTAACAGCACTTGAATGAAACATGATCATAAAACCAGATTTAAAAGTATATATCTATTGTGAGTTCAGAGTCAACTTCAATAAAGCACTCCCTTTTATATTCAGATTAAGGATCCTTTTTAAATTTTAATTGCATTAAATTAACACTAAATCCACTGCAGTTGGTCTCTTCAGAAAAAGTATGAAGCATTTAAACAGCTTCTCAGGAAAACCCAGAACTTCAGTTTTTTAGACTTCGGAGCTTCTGAGACAGCGCTAATTATTTGTAGTATGTCCCACTTCAATTGCACCAAGCTCGTTTCATACTCGTCCTGCTAAATCAGTTACTCTGTTTGGCTTGGCACTCAAACAAAACATTTTTGCATTCAAGTAAATTGGAATTGAGTAAAAAAAGTAAATAAAAGCACTGCTCAGGATTTCGTAAAATGGGCCAGCTAACATCTCTTCTTTATACGCAGCAAAGTTTCGATGGCATCTTTGAAATATTAGCATGCATTTCTGCAATCTTAATTACATTTGCTTTTGAAGATTTCATCTTTTAACCCATTTGAATGAAGGGAAAAAAAAAAAAAACCAAACCCCTTCTCATTGCGTATTTTTATTAAGCATACTGCAAATTTGGTACATATGTTGCTCTAACATGTGCCTGCTGGCAGGGTCGAAGAAATAAAGATGCCAATCCTCTTACTAGGAGGAGATGGAAAAAAAAGTGACAAAAAAAAGGAAGATAGACCTTTCTCAGCACAAACCCCCTAGTACCTGAGCACACTTCAACATCGGAAAGAGAGCAACYGGTCCCCGAGCGCATCGGTGACCGCTCGCCAGCTAAGAAAGCACCAGGGCTCCGTTCCTACCTTGCTCACTGCTGTTGTCCCCGCTGTGCGATGTGTGTCCCCCGCTGGAGGGCCCGGGGGTTCCCCCGGAGCGCGTCGACGCCGTGTCATCGTGGTCTCTGTTCCAGGAGGGCTGCGGGGCCAAAAAAATAAAGAGTTAAAACCTGAGATGGGGAAGAAGCGCCCGGTTCGCGTGCTCCCGGGAGAGCGGTACCCATGCCCAGACCCACGGGAAAAGGCTGGCAAATACATCCCCCAAATTATGCCTTCGTTCCAGACAGCCGGACCGCCGCTCCCCAGCGAAAATAACGTACTCTGGAATATGTTTACCATCTAAATAATCCCATGCTTTATTACCATAGAAAACAGAAACATTCCCRGCAAGGCGGGGGGAGCAGGGGGAGAGCCAGAGAGCGAATCGCTGGCACCGGGCTCCAACTATATTTTTAGCATCCGCAAACCCTCTGGCGTAACAGCCTGCTAACTCCGCAAAGGCAAAATGAGAGCAGTGGTCGAGAGCAGCGCCGTTTATATAGGCCTCCCATTCCTCGTACGAGGCCAACGTGGAAGAGCTTAAAGACTTTGCCGGCAATTAGGCCTGGGTCCATAATAGCCGGGATGTGTCAGCTGTTTGCCGGATGGTATATGGCAAATGGACCAGGCATGGGGACAAAAAAGAAATGAGAATAACAATGGCTTCACATAGGCTGTGTACACTCAGCCCCATGCAGAGCCTCCTTGTACTATTGAACAGAAAACAGATGTTGCTTCTTATCACTGGGTGCATTTGAAAGTAACATTCAGATAGGAAAAATTGGCTGTAAATTAAATTCTTAGGGAAAACAATCGTGGCAACACTCCTCCCAAGTCTCCCTTTATCACCAGAGAAGATTTTAATTAGCTTTTAGTACTAGCTTTTAAAAAACATCACAGAGACTCACTGGTCATCCTGCACGGCCTTCTGTGCATAATTGAATAGTTTCTTCTTTACCATGAAGCAATATTGCCCACTGGAAATTATTGCCGAAAAGAAAACCCTTGTGTTTACAACGCACACACGTAAGTCTATTGGATTTAAATCATACCGCAATACGAGCCGAGTCTGTATACTATTAAAGTTGACTGATACTGCCAGCTTTTTAATAAATCTACCAATAGGCTAAACCCTAGCCATTTAATACAGCATTCACACGTAGCCGAATGAGATTTAAGGCGATCCAGATGAACTTTTCACACACAGAGACATACACAGAGATGGAAAATTAAGACAAAAAAGTCTAATCTGAGAGAGAAGATAAATAGGATTAGAAAAGCTCAACTTTTTCCAGAAAAGAGAAATCTCTCTTCCATTTTTTTATAATCCTGGTTACAGCCATGATACATGATTACAATTAAAGAAAGCAGGCCCAGAAAATACCGCATGAATATTTTAAACCAATTATTATGCATATTCCTTAAAAAAAATAACTAAAAAGTGCTAATTGATCTGGTGATTCTGTGATTGAAAGAATGATGTGTGAACTGTGAAAGAAATGCTTTTTTTTTTTCACAAATACGCATTCTCCGGCATACCAAAAGAATGCTGTAAGAGGTAATCTGGAACACATGCTCAGAATGCAAACAGTTAATGCATAAATTTTCAGTTTGTACAACTGCAGCTTTAAAAGAGGGACTTGTTTATTCAGAGCTCTGCAGAAAGAATGGTACAGCACCCAGGGGACAGACAATGCCAAGCACAAAGCCCTGGTGCCTCAACATGTAAAAGGATGTTTTTCTATGTGCTACAAATCCCACTTGAAAATATAATTAGAAGGAGAAAATGGCAAACTATTGCATTAACTGTAATTGAACAAAAGACCAGCAAGGCATGTGGGAGGTTGCAGGAACCCGTGGGAGTTCCAGGATGCATCAGATCCTACGAGTGACATCTCCAGGGCACTCTCATTCTATTTATGTTGTCCCTCACTACTATTGTTGACTAGTGAGCTGACTTGTAATTAATAGAAAAGCTGCAGATAACAAGGTAAAATATAGAGCGCCGCACTAACCTCAGCAGAAATGTTTATTAATCTGATTAAGAATACAACTCCGAAGGCGGGGAGCAGGGGGGGGAGGAGCAGAAAAGAAGAGGCTCCGGACTGAAGAATTATACCGTGTTGTGCAGGAAACGGCCCTCCTTTATGCAACAACAGACCTGATATATTCACTATCTTTTAATGAGCTCCCCTGATTTATTCAGCTCTGTTCGGTTCCCTCCCCCACTTTTCTACTGTGCGGGATGTAGATTAATTCAATGCTTAATTGTTTAGTAAATTCAATTTTCCACATTCTATTCTGCATAGCTTTAGCTAAGGTTCTTAAATCTTCAGCGGCGAGCCCTGAGCCCAGTGTTTGTCATCTGTGCCTACCTTTTTTCATCACCATTTTTCTTCCTCCACCACTTAATTCACCATGAAAAGATTTTCCTTGCTGGAAAGTCTGATTCCGCTATGATCTGTGAGGCATTCCGATTCATTGCATTTTCATTGTGTTGGGTCTTAGATGCTGGGCTCCTCTTTTCTCACAGCTATCGCCACATTATACAGGCACTCATGCAAGAAATGTTGGATTCCACCTCAGTTTATCAAAATTTTGTGCATCCTAGATGTTTACATTTCTGTATTCAGAAGCAGGAGTTAATATTTTCCACCTAATCTCACTTTTATTAAGCTATTATTTTTATGGCCTGTTAAAAACGAATCTGCTCGGGATACTGCTAACTTTTTTTTCCTGGCTGCCTCCGTCTATTAGCATTTCAAAAGTATTTGTATTTAACTAAGCATCTCAAGTCTTAAGAGACTAGGAATTACATCTTTAGTCAGTTTATTAAACATGATGAAAGATTAGCTATCAAAGTTCGTATGCAAATTCTTCAGAGATAACCACGTTGAAAGCTGCATTATTTTTTAAACACACGCTACTCAGCCCCGGTTCCAAAAACATCTCTCTCCACCGAGGGAAGATAGATCTAAAGCACAAAACCAAGTGTAATTTTTCTTCTCCTGACTATTTCAGCAAAGTTCCCCTGTCCGCGAAAGYAGGGAGCCAAGTATAACATTAATCTCATCCTTTTTTTTTTTTTAATCTTCCAAGGAACTTTTAAGACAACAAAGTCTCTAAACCAACTTGCAAACTCACGATCCTCCAAGTACTTTTACATTAAATTGTTTCTGACAGGGACATGCCAAATATTATTATTTTTCACACTATGAACCACCTCCCTCTTTCGCAGAAATATTTCCAGCACTAGTTACAGAGAAAACTCTGACAGTAGTCATGACAATCTATTCCTACAGAAATAGAAATGCCTCACTTATTTATGTCCCTTGTCCAAGAAGTTGCGGTTTATCACTTGACGGGGCTTCTTAGCGATGATAGTGATTTTTTTAAATTCACTGTACGAAGGCTGCCRTAAACAGGAATGAATTCCACGTCACCTTCTACATGGAAATCCTGCATTCCTGCTAATTGTGGGCGCGGAAAGAAACTAGAAGACTTGCTCCCCATTTCTGCAAATGAGCAACACCCCTTGGAAAAGCCGCCTGGCTCCCAGGTTAAAGCCTGCGACCCGAGCTCGCCCAGAGCCGAGTAACTTGGGATGAGCCATGGGATCTCTGGGCCTCAGTTTCTACTGGGGGAACAACCAAAAAAAACCCAAAAGAAAGAAACAAACAAACAAAAAAAACCACCGAAGAGGGCTGCACTTATCTCCAGCGCGGATATTGTTGGGGGATTAAATTAATTAGCGACTGTAAAACATGTTGAGTTCTTCCAAAGGGAGACTTTAGAGAAGTGCAAAGTAATATAAATTAATCACTCCATTACATAGGCTGGCTCATTCCAGAGGAGGGTCTCAGCCACGTGGTCGTGACAATAGTGTATAAATAAGGATAATGGCCCATTATGAGTTGGGCTTATACATTAGTCACCATTCAGCTGAGAACGGACACTGCGGCATGGACTGGGACTCGCTGATAATCCTTTTTTTAGTAGCTTTTATCTTTCTCTTCCAAGCTCGCCCCTGCTCCAACATTCAACTGAAACTTTCAGCCCGAATCTTTGCAAAACCAAGAACAGGCGAGCAAAATCGCGAATACACGAGCAAAATAAATTCCGGGATTTCGAGGCTGGGCTGTTAAGTTCCCATGATTTAAACTGGTTTTGCACCGTCGCCTTTCTCACTGGTCAATAGTTTCTAGTGCCAAAACCATGGTCCGGCTAGTGACCGATTCGAGCCATGGTCGCATGACTGATTTAAAATAAAAGAGGATTCAGCCTAGGGTACCCCTAATGCTGCACCACTTTAAGGGCAAAAGACCTTCTACAAGGGATGTTTTATCTCAGCCCATGGCATTTGAAATACATTTCCTGACTTTTGTTTTGGTTTTGAAGCTTGTTGAGTACTCTGATACAACCAGGGGAAAAAAGAAGAAAAAGAAGAAAAGGGAAAAGGAAGCAACAAAAATGTTTGTGTGTTTAAATAATCCCAGAAGCACCAATTGCCTCCCATGACCTTTACCAGGTGCTTCATCCACTTGGGTGATGCGCTGGGCTGAAAAGCACAAGCCCCAGCAGGTACCAGCGCAACGGCCCCGTCAAAGGGAGGACCACATTTGATGAGGCCTCCGAAGCAGTTATTGACTTGTGTCATGGTGAACATCAAGTCTTAATAAACAAAAAAGCTACAGACAAAATTATTTGGTTAATGGCTAAATTGGAGAGTCAATATAAATAACATTACGTACACTTATTACTGCAATCCAACAACAGCTGGGCTTTGAGTCAAGTTAACACTAACACGCAGTGGGGGAAACCATTGCCTTCTGCTTATATTAAAGAATAAAATGGATTTTTTTGAGCACCAAGCATGTGAAAGGGGAAAAAAAAGAGGTCCTGGCCAAGGAACGAAAGGCTTGACCGTAAGTACATAAATAAAAGAAACTGCTTTCTATTACAGGTGATAAAAATTGTACTCGGCATCTTTTGATATATATCTTCTCAAAAGTTTTGCGAGCACAGCCCTCTTGTGGGCTCATTTGTGTTTGTGTAACAACTGGAGACGGGAACGGCTAATTCCTTTAGCTGTTGGACGAACCTCCGCTCCTCCAGGCTATGAGAGAATTGGCTGCAGGTATAATCATTCACCCCCTCGCCCTGGAGGAACTGAGCTGCTGCCAGCAATTTGTCAACATAATTTGGGCTTATTGTTTTCCTTCTGAAGTTTCATCTTATTTTCTTTTCCTAAATTAAATACTTATTCATTAGGAAAAAAAAGTAACGCGTTACATTTGAAATGGTCTTCAGATTTTTCTTAACTCCTCCCTTTTAAAAACTTTCCCCCAATCCTCTCGAGGGTAGTGACCCACTGTCTTAGGAAATACTTGTGCTCACTACAGGCAAGAACTCGAAGCGAAAAGGGGGCTGCTTCATAAAGTCATCGCGTCCACCTCCTACAAACTCAACCCATCTATTTAGCAAGGATTTACTTTTTGCATAGTTTATCCTTCTGGTTGTTGGCTATACTGATGTCCCCAGCTTCGCTTGGGCACAGCATTCAATACGGCTGCTCAATACCTTAAGTGTATAATCCATAGTACCAATGCTGAAGCTAGAGCTACATGATAGACAGACACGCTCTTTGCAGTCCACAAGCCTTATCCCACTTCACTTCTGGAGGGCATGGCTAGTAATAATCCCCAGGTAGCCTGGTTCCCATCCAGCATAAAAGAAAGTTTTTGAATTCTCTCTTAATTGGGAAGAAAACCTTGAAAAATACAAATTGGTACGCAGGACTAAAAATATACTTTGATAATGTTAAAAATATAATGCCATGTATTTCCTAGATTCCACACACATACATTGTTTATTCCAATCTCTGTCAAGTGCAGACTTTCGGGGACCATGAAATCCAYGGTCATGACTACCCTGATTTTCTGAGAGGACCCACTCATGGCTTTGCCATCTGAACATCTCCTCGCGGGGCTAACCGAGGCTGCCAGCCGGCAGCCAGCAATCCCACCTCCCGGCCTGCCAAAGCCACGTGGGGACACGATGCACAATACAACCAAAATCAAGGGGGTCAGAATAAATGATAAGTGCAGGAACCTCAAAATGCCGCAAAACGGATGCTTTTTAGAGCCACCAACTCTTCCGTAATCTGCTTCACGCAACTTCGATTCAGAGGCGAATTATTTTTAATAGAACAACAACAAAGGCACAAACATCAGGTTCGGATGGAAAAGAGGTGCTCCAGGTCTACAGAAATAAGGTCGTTGAAATGACAGACAGGCGATAACTCCGCCTGCAACTAAGCAGCACAGCGAGGACGACTTCTTGCACAGATGGGAACCTTTGCAGCGTTAGAGGCGGCAGGGCCCGTCGAACTAAGAAATTCTGCGTAGAAGTCTCGGCTCTGACCTGGATTCCCTTCCTAGCCCCAGAAAAGTCATAAGCTTTCTATCTTTAGTTTCCCCTTATTTCAAATGAGGGTAAGACTCTTCTCTGACTCTTCGCAGCCGCATAGGAAAAATAAGATGTAAGCCGTCTTTATGCATGCAACGTAGGACGGTTTCTGAGACAAATAGATAAAAGGAAATGAGAGCGGGTATCAATGCGAATACCATGGAGGGTGGAAAACTGGAAATAAACAGGACTTTTGCCACCGATTTTTACAGGGCCAGAATTTCACCTGAAGGGACCAGAGGCACAACTAACATTGCGCAGCGCAAAGATCATCAAACCAACATCCACCAAACAACGCGAGCTCCCTCCATTAGCCCTGCTATCGCGATCCGTTGCTGAACCGACCCAGGTTCAGAGAAGGAGCTAACACCTTCGTGCAGCGCAACACCGGCTGTGTACCCATGTAGGTATCTCTAACACAGCAGAGCTTTCCGATCCATCCCGTACCCTCAGAGTACRGAGAAGAAGAGGGTATGGCAGGGAGAGGAGAGGAAAGGGCCTGAGAGTCCTGAACAGGCTGAATGGAAAAGAAAACACGAGTGCAAAAGGACAGGGTGATAGCGCTTTCCAAAGGAAAAAGAATAATTAGAAGCAGCAAGCATAAACCACAAAAAATAAAGGAGAATGAAATGGAGATCATCAGACTGGGTGGGACGTAAAGACAAAAAGGAAGGGGAAAAAGCACAGCTCTTCTTTTCCATGAGGCACCAAAGCCCTGTCAGTTCTGCAGGGGCAAGACTTTTGAAAAAAACATTTGTGTGCACAGGGGGGGGGTGTTCACAGCTACGCAGAGACCCCCCAGCCTGGGCTGCGTTCTGCTGGAAGCACAGTCCCACCACCTTCTGCACGTGCTGAAATCAAACCTGCTGTGCTTGGGGAACCATCTCCAAATTCCCTCTGTGGGGGACAGCGTGGGCAGACCAACTTTCTCTCTGAGAGAGGACTCCAGAGCCACCCAAAACCACCTCTGGCAACAAGGAAYGCAACCTTCTTTTGGGCAGCAGCAGGTTTAGACCTCAGGTTTTGCTTCTTGCATTGGTGGTTGCTTCACGTGGTAGCTGTGATGGACACCCATGAAGCCTGAGCAGCAATGGTCTCAATCACAGCGTGCCTTACATTTGATTGACCATTCATTCCTCGTTTTTTTATCTCAGCTCAACCGTAAACAYCACCTGCCCAGCCAGGTTAACCGAGCCAGCTGATGGTGATGTAGGGTTTTTGTCTCCCACACAGAAAGTACTAGTCAATGTTTGTTATTTAGAGCAACCCCGCATTGTAAACCTGTCTCCTCCCTTTGATAAGAGCCGTATCGCTAGATAGCGTTAATCCCCGTCCCTTTCTTGACACAAGGAAAACCAGCTTCGTGGTCAGGGTAGGTAAAACCACTGCTCCACGTAGATTTTTTTTACGTCTAATATCGTGCAGAAACACGCACAAAGTCGGCCCCGATCGACACCGCTACCTCCTGAGGGCTGGTGTGCAAGGCCATGAGGTGTGTTAGTCCTCCTTGGCTCCTACTGAATTTAATAGGACTGGAGTATTTTCCACGTCTTTCTAGACCAGGAAAAAGGCCTTCAGAGACAAGTAAGAGTCTCCTGTTCAATATTTCATGTAATGATTCCTCCAAAGGTGTAAACAGGACAAATGCCTCACCACTTAGCCAGAAAATGAGTGTCTGCCATCCCTTCCTTTTATTGCGTTTATGTGTTAAAAGTCATTTAGAAGGGGATCTGCCAGATGCCCAGGTCCGACTGAGACGGCGCAGGCTCTCAGATGGCTGGCTGAGGTCCCAAACCTGACTTGCCCGGGCAGATTTGGGGTGAGAGGCAGCCCTCAACCTCTCCCACCCCTCTCCCTCCCCCCCTACCAGGGGCCCAGCAGGCAGCCTCGGCGGGAGTCGGTGTTTCGGAGAGATCTGCACTTCACCCTGAACATCTGGGCTCAGGCAAACAGCGAGGGTTTACTTACAGCAAAAACCACATCTCTGAGCATTCCCCTTACAGATTTTTGGGGGTGGTATCTTTTGGGAAGACAAAATTAACCCGTCGGGGCATCCGCTGCAAACTTTTTTACATGCACTTAGACGCAGGCTCCGACTTCCAGCATTCCATCGGCCCAACTGGGGCTTCTTGAGGAGGGAAGGCACAAGCACAGCCCTCTCTCTGCAACAGCCATACTTCATTTCAGCTCCATCGCAAGCAAAAACGCCGAGCGTATGTCACAACTATCAAATGGTCTTTTTAGCTAACTGACAACAGACGCCATTCGGAGTCAGCGTATTTTGATTACGGCGCATTGTTAGCAGGATTCAAGAGCCCGCTCGCCTCGCAGTGTTGTTCAACACTAAAATTAAATTGCGGTATAATTAGCTTCGCTCCAGCTACACCTTTCCGTCTGAAAGGATGCGATACCTGCAAAGGCCGCGCTGGGTATAAAATGTGTTCCTGATTATAAAGCGTTTGCTTAATCTCAAGGGCGCCGCCTTGTTTTTTAAGGCTCTCTGCAAGTCACGCACTCTGGTACGTGCTGCCCGTTATCTCCAGAAGGCTTAAAACTGGAATCCCCGTGATTCACATTTTCCAACGCTCATGGCCAAACCCTTCCGCAGATCAGCTCCTCCACTTTCTACCATTTCACAACAAGCCGAATCTGCAGCGAGGCAGAAGCGGACGAACGGCCTGGCCCTGCGAGCCACACGCCAGCAAGCCGGTGGCCACCAAACACGCCGAGCCCGGGCTGCGGGAGCCGGAGGACGGCAAGCTCCAGGGGTGGTTCGCCAGGCTGAGGCGGCTGTGGCTCCCCGAGGCCTCCACCCGCTCATTGAGGGATGGCTTGGAAGCACAGCTGGCTGCCAGAGTCACCCGAAAAAGTTGGGCTGAGAGGTCCCTGTGGCCTCGCTGCGCCTCCCAGGAAGGTTTTGGAGCACCCAGCGGGGCTCGTAGCAGCGTAGGGCTCACGGCACGGCCCCACGTGGAGCCGTGCCGACCTCGGGACGGGCGGACCTCGGGACGGGCAGACCGTCCACCACCCTGCAAATGCTTCCAGCCAGCCCCACAGCTCTGCTCCTTCTGCAGAAGTTACTGGTGGCACTGCTACTTACTCCATCCAGTGTTTAAGTTTATCCCCTCCCTCCTTTAAATACATTTTAAAAGCGGTAATTACGCGGAAGATCGCAGATGGGGCCAAAACCAAAGCACAAAGCCACCAAAAGCAACTTTCACCATCAGCCTTTCGATTCAGCATAGTGCTTCCCCGTGACACCAAACAGAGATGTTTTGCTTTCTTTACACTATTTTCTTTAAACTATCCACAGAGTGAAATAATTAATTACTTTAACACATCACTTCTTATTGTTATATATCTCCTATACCTTGCTATCACTATATGACATATAAATTAAGGTATCAACCCTACCTGACGATAAGGGAGAAGAAGTAGAAAATCTCGGCTCGCGAGCAACTAATCCTCTCGCCCCAAAACCTCAGCGACAGACCTGGGAAGAGCATCCGCACCTCCCCTCCTGCCTCGTGCTGTCAGCAGAGCGGCATTCCCCACCCCTGCCCCTCCAGCATCGCTGTATCAGTTCTCACCCAAAGGATCTCTCAAACACTTGTCACTGCGGACCAAACCCTGGCTCGACGCACACATGTGCATTTAAGAAGAAAATTAATCCTCCCTGCACATAGTAGTCATGTGCATACCCTCGCTCTGGCTTTAAGGAAAAACGGTAATAAAAAAGAGATCCCTCACAGGGGTTATACGAATGTAGCAAGATGCATTTGTACATACCATACTTTTTCTACAAAGCTGTGCCACAAAACACTGCCACGGGCCTCACAGACATGGGAAAAGCACAACGACACTCCCCTAGTAGGTGGAAGCCACGCTAGTAAAACTGATTTGCGCAACAGCGAGGAGGGCCAGGAGCCTCCTGGGGTAACACAGCTGCAAAATCCGCCGGGCAGAGAGGGGCAAAGGAGTGAACGGCTCAAGCACGGCAGCCACGCTGCCTCCGGTGCGCGTGCGCCGCGTGCTCTGGGCATCTCTTCCCCAGCATCTGTGCAAACACTGGGCACCTCATCCCGAGCATCCCTGCAAACAGCGGGCAGCGCCGGGAAGCTGCCTGTTGCCGACTCGCCCGTGTGCTTGAAAGGTTTCTCTCCCCGTCACCCTCCCGCCACGGTGATGCCCAGCGGCGTCACTCAGCCACGGAGCCCCTGTTCGTGTCAAGYGCTGCCCAAAAAAGCCTGCGTGAACACAAGCAAAGGAGAGAGCCAAGTTGTGACTTCAAACGACCTCGCAGCGACACAGCTGTACCCATCACCGAAACACAGCCGCGTCCGGGACGTAGCAGAACTACTCCCCCATAACACTGCACAACAGTACGCAAGAGAAATTTTATAAATTACAAACCACAGGGACGCTCCCCTCATCAAAAAAATCTGGCCAACTCTACCTACGCAAGGTACCTCCGGGGCRCAGGGGTGAGTGGAGGAGCTCGGGGGCCAAGGCCACCGTGGCAGGGCGCATCCCTGTGCCTGCACCCCGAGGAGCAGAGGGGTCCTCTGCACTGGCTCAAGCCTAAAACCAAAGTGCCACCTACTGAGTCTACAGCATTCGTGTCCTAACAGGAGGGTTTCTAGCAAGGGGCTGGCCACGGTTAATACTTAGCTCGCCGGATTAAGCCAAGTCTCGGCAAGCAGTCACCATGCACGCGAGAGCACGCGCCTCGGGTTGCTTCCGAGCATCAGCAAGCAGGTGATATCCCACCTGAGACCAGGGACATCTCTGCACACCCCACCCCAACGCGATGGGTAGCACGCGGACAGCCAAGTGAGGAGTCAAGACTTTCACGTCCACGGATAAACCACAGCTTGCGCTGACAGAGCCTGCCCTGGTTCCGTGCAGGGTAAAACGCCAATGAGACAAAACTCCTCGTGTGCCAGGAGTTCTACCATTCGCTTCTACCATTTCTATTTGCACAGACGGCCGTAGCCCTGCACCTCGGCAAACAGGACGGACAAAGCCGCGGAGTTTTTAAATCTGCTCTTCCCCTCTCTTCCCGAGAGCTACGCAGCCTTAAATGGAGCTATTTAAAGCCAGCGTTAAAAACACCAGCGATGATCTGACCTTCTCGGTAACAACAAAACTGGACCAAAACCTAAAGACCAAATGAATGAAAAGAAAATTACAAGGTAGAGTTTGCATTCCCTGAACATGTGCCAGCTGCAAGAATCTTAGATTACATCGATATAGCTTTCCAAATTTTAAATACAATAATTTTCTGTATTAAGGGCCCAGTAATCCTAATGGAGGCATAATTAGGCATTGATGCCATGCCCATACGAGAGAAGCTTGAAAAACTTAAATAAACTGTGAATGGCAGGATTAATACCGCAGCTTTTCATTTTGTACAGCTGTTTGAATACAGTACACTGCCTGTGATGGCATCAGCTGTTGCTTTACTCTTGGTCAGTATTTCTGAAGTTAAAACAGGCAGTTCTTTTAAGCAAATGAAGAATTACCCCTCTTATTGTTGGCCTGTTTATTTCAGCAAAGAGGGTCTGGATGCGTATTTGCTTTACATTAAAAAAAAAAAAAAAGAAAAAGAAAAAGCCAAACTGGAAATAAAATTAGCTGGCCAAATTCAAAGCCCAGTGACGCTAATAAGAGAATTTTAATTTACTGCGATGGCCCTTCAGGACGGAGGAGTAAGTAATGCAGTTTTGGAGATCATCTGCACAAGTGGGAATATCATATAGATGCCTGGAGAGTCCTTGAGAAAATAGCTCACCTCAGCCCTGATTGAAGAGGAAAGACAATACTTTGGTGAAATAGAATTCTGTATTTCTAGGAAAGGCTCCAATAGCAAATTGCTTACTAATGCAAGAAGCCTTGTAAATTTTATTATGAATGGAACGGGCAACGGCAGGAGTGTGACACGGCGCAGCATTTGCACACACGGCTTAGCCAGTAAAAAGTAAATAAATAGCTTACTTATAAGCTCTAGAAGACACCCGAAAATACCTCTAACAAAAACTCAAGCTCAGTGAACTCCAAGCAAGAATATAAAACAGCTTCCAAAACTATCTTACCAGTATTTTTTTCGCCAGGTAAATTAGTTCTCCTACAAGTTAATATTCAATCCTTGGTTTTATCGTTGGAAATATCAGCTGAAAAAAGTTAATCTAGATTTCCTCGCTCTCTTTAAAAACTGGCTTATCAGTGCACGTGGAAGAAACTACCTATGCAGGGAGCACGTCAGGACAGCAAACCACCATCGCAAAATAAAATGCTCATCAGGTTACGGGGAGGAGGACTGATACCGGGGGAGCCTAATGCCACATTCACCTGGGAAATGCAACCCCCAAACCGCAGCCCCCCCGGATGGGGTGCACGCAGCTCTCATGCCACCTTGGCCGAATCCAGCCCCAAATCCCTAGCACCGTAAAGCTTTCCAATTTTTTTCCCAGGCAGCGTTAAAAACAATATCGCTCTTGAGCTGCGGGAGCAGAATGAGAGGAGGGTGMGGAGCCAGCCTGCTCTCCGCAGCCCCGGCCGGGGCGATGACGAACGCCAGCGGTTAAGTGCCGCTGCGAGATGAATATGCCTAATGAAAAGCTTACCTAAAGCTCGCAGGGAGCCCGCACCCGGCTGGCCAAACCTCTCCAGAGCAGCGGGCACGAGGCCGCCAGGACGCTCGGGAAAGACAAATTAACTAAAAGTTAATGTGGATGTTCTCATTCAAAAGAAAAGTGGCCTACTCCAAAGGGGATTAGGCTAAAGTGAACTAAGGCCACTTTACTTCTGAATGAGAGCATCCACACAATAGTGCAATGCACTTTAACTAATGCACTTTAATTTTACACCCAATCAATTTGTCTTACCTCTCCTGAGTGTCCTTGTGTGGACAAACCCAGAGATTCATCGAGTTTTCAGGCCAGGCGGGAACCATTAGATCAACCCATCTCACTCCCCGCGCGTTATGGGCCATTGCCTTTCACAGTTATCCCTTTATTGATCCCCAAAACTCATGGATGACTAACGTATAACCTCCGACGGGGGTGGGGGGGGAACATTTCTCCAACGGGGCGCCTGGCCTGGATTTGAAGACGCTTGCAAAATGAGAAGCCACTTGCTAAACAAGAAGCCACCATGACTTACAGCAGCCTGTCCCGCCGCCAGCAAAAGCAAGAACGGCCAAATTTGGGCACAAATCCGTTTCTTGCCATCCTACCTTCCCCATGACCCGCAAGTTAGCAAGAAAATGGCAGTCTCTGTATTATAACTTTTAAATCTCCTTTTTTTTTTTTTTTTTTTTTTAATGCAAACAGTCTCTTTGCTTTCAGGACAAACTCAGATTTTTTTAAAATTCACCTCGCCAACATTTAAATTTTCCACATTTGCCCAGATGTCTACCGATGAATCTCAAACCCCCTTTTCCAAAATCCARTAACCCCCAGAAACCACTCACCGCCTGCGCTATCGCCTTTGGTATGCACAATGACCCACGTCAGCCTGAAATCCCTGCATCGCTTGGATATATACGCCCGAAAAACAAATAAATGAAGCCGCGACGGCAACCACCACCAAGGCAACTCAACGTGTTGAGCCTGCGGAGGCGATGGGGATCCCCCGCGCCAGCAGCCCCCCTCGCTAACAGAGACCAGACCCCCGCCACCGCCGCAGAGGGGCTGAAGCTTTCCAGGGATCTCACCTAAATTAAAAAAAGGAGTCCCGAGGACACCGGCCTGCAGGGATTCTGCTCTCACCTACACTCCGAGGCTGGGTTACATCTCCTTTTTTTTCCTTTTGAAGGTAGTAAAAGGGAAAAGGCAACCACGCTAAGCACACCAAAGAAGAGCTGAACCAACAGCCGGCAAGTTGTCTCTAAGTCACGTTACAGAATAACAGCGGTGGGTTAGATATGGGGCCATTAATCAGGGACAGAAATACACTCAAACAAGGCAAAACACAAAATGTGCGCTCTGTTAGAGTTACCCTCTCCAAATATTGCTGCGACTGCAAGAAAAAAACCAAATATAAACACTAATTTCCAAATTTGTCGTGCAAGTCAAAGCCTGCTCCGAGCAACCGAGCATCGAGAGAGGGAGGTAACACGCCGAGGACATGAGGTGACACCGCAGTGCGCCCCGGTCTCTCCTTCTCCCACACAACCCCCACCAGGAAACAATTCCAGAAACCTTCAAAAATTTTCGCGACCAGAAACAACCCTCCTCTTTATTTTCTTAAATTTGTTTAGATTACACAAGATAGCTCCTAACTGCACGCTCATGTGACCAAAAAAACCCCAAACGCAGAAATGCAAAACAACAACAACAAAAAAGAAATTCCCTAATTTAAAGAAGCTGTGCTGGATTTTCGCTGCTTTTTAAAGCAGTATTTATCAGCACGACCTACGCTTACTCATTTTGATTGAGTGCGATATAATCTGATTTTTTTAAGTGCTAACTCCGGGCTGCAGTAACCCATCCGCGTGCAGAGCCCATTACCTTTATTGCTACCTGCGGATGAGCAGCCAGGGAAGACTCAAAGCCTCAACCGTAAAGGTTAAATTTAAGGTAAAACTCATTTTTTCACAACTTCCTTGCAAACCTCCAAGTCGCCGCAAAATAACAATCTGCGGTCCCTAACGCAAAGACGCCGTGAGCGCCTGCTTACGGGAACGCCTCGGGATACGCTCGCAAATGTTTAGGACGAGTTCCAGGGTTACCTGGGGTTTAAACTCAGCTCTGTCAGGTTTGAGATTGAAAAGGATGCAAAAAATTCGGAAATTAAATTATCCTTCGCAACAAAAGGTAACTTGAGTTGGAAAAACTTTACACGGAAGTTAGGCCTGAGCGTGGAACTTAAGGAAGACAGCAAATATTACACCCAGCTGTAAGGATGGCTACGTTTGGGCTCTTGAATGATTTTTTAAAAACTCCAAAAACCAACAAGGATTCTTGAATTGGACTGAAATCACAAATTAGAGAAAATACACTCAATCTCATATCTGCTTAACAATGTATTTACTTGTGTAAAGAAACGGAGAGCAAAGTAAACCTTATTTTGCTAATACAGTTTCAGCYACAGTGTTTCGGCTGATTAACAGGTCCAGAATATAAATTAACGTGTTCTATCTTTACATTAAATAGTCTGCCAAACTCGGGCATGGTAACGGCTCCTAAATATCACAGCAAAAAAAAAAAAAAAATTACCCCAAAACAAACGGAAAAAGGAGTCACTGGCTCACGGTGGTATAAAGTCAGAGGAAGAAAATTAAATTTTGAGTCTTGTAAACGTTATTTTACCGGTCCTCCTCAGAGTCCTGCTTCGCCGTAACTCTTTTATTATGCAGAAATGAATTCTACCCTGCACCCTCTGCACCGCCATCTATTATTTTGATGCCTGTTCCTCCAATATGGGAGTACATATACTGAAGGCAGTAATATTCTTAGTTCCCCCCACTTAAAACCATACATGGTTCAAAAATACCTGCGAAGGAGTCCCCAGGTAAAATAGCATTTCTCAGTAATTTTTTTTCCCCCCCAAGGCATTATTTTTGTATTGGCTGCAAGGTATAGCTAATACACGTGAAGTATTTGGGAAAGTTAATCTAGTCATAACCGGTCGATGCCCTAAACAACCCATCCACCTTCAGATATGCTATATATTGTGTTCCAGTTTATGATTCTTTCTTTGTAAAGAATACATTTTAAGTAATTTTCCCATTTTAAAGAAAGCTGCTGTCTCTCCGCATTTTGTTTAGAGAAACTCTGCAACTGYGCGCATTAAAAAAAATCTATTGCAACATAAATAGAAGTGTTGCTTTATTATATACATATATATATATGATATACTATCACCCAAGAAGGGCCATCTAAAATGCCACAGTTGCAAACATTTAAGACTGTAACAAAAATGACTGAGACTCCAGTATCAGTTTACTATCCTTCAACAATTTCCCTGACAGTGGAGTCAAATAATGTTGAATTATGGACCTTCTTACAGGAAGTCTTATTTCATGTTCATTTTTTGATCATTTCCCTCCTAGTCCCTATAGGAATTTGGCTCTTTGCCGATTTGCCTTTGAAAGTTTCTGCGCACGTAATTGGCTTCTGCATTATTAAATTATAATTTTTGTCAAGTGATACTACTGTGGATTTGCTCAACAAGTTTATTTTACGTAAGAAAACACTGTTTTGTCTCTATAAAATCTATCTTACGCTGCTAATGCACTTTATTGAAATGTGGTGGCTACTTTATACCATGTTTTCCGTAAAGGGCTTTCCAAAGGCTTTCTGTAGACACGCTCTTGTAAGGGAATTTTACAGTTCGGACTAGAGCACCTGGGTGCCAAGGTGATGTGGCTTCAAGAAAACAGCCCCACGGTAATGGTTTAGGATTACCTAAGAAACTGAATTTCTGACTACAGTCTTTGGGGTTTTTTTATTGGAGGGACTTTTCCATCCRCATCACGCAACAGCTGTGTTTTAAATCTTTCCGGGCTCCAACAAACATTTGAAAATTTAAACATGCAAATGTTTGAAAAGCTAATGATTAAAAAAGGTTTATTTTGAAACTTTGAGGATGGGCGCAATTCTTCAGCTAGGGTTTTTCAAGTCCCCGGCTCTGGTTGATCTCGAGTTCAGTTATCCCCAGCAAAAACCCCAAACTCCTGCCTYGTACTTCTGGAGCCGTAATGGTAAACAACAACTCCGCAGGTCCCACCCTGGCAGGCAGCGGGGTCACGCCCGTGGGAGAAGGATGCTATTTTAGTGACCTATTGCCACTGAGCTAGTTAAATCACTGAACAATGGTTAGTGTTATGGGGCTTTACTTTGCAAAATCTAGCATTAGTGTCGTTGCTTTCCATTAACCGAGGGACTTAAAGGCACTGGCACTGAGGGGCCTAGAAGGAAAGAATAAATAAGGGGAAACCAAWAAATTAAAAAAAAAAAAACCAACCCTGTTAACTGTAACCTTTACTACCATAATATAAGAAAATGTAATTAAATCCATAATAAAAGCTTTTACATACTTACTCTTTTACTACTCTCAAAAGCACAACCGCGGGCAGGCCGAGGGACGGACAGACGGACCGACAGACGGACCGACAGACGGACGGACAGCCCGGCCCCGGCCCCGGCCCCGGCCCCGGCCCCGGCCCCTCTCTCCCGCCGCCCGGCCCTGCGCACCCGCGCTTCCGAGGGCCGCGCAGCCGTAAACGCGCACCGCGGAGGGACATCCTAATTAGCCGCCCCAGCGACAAGCACTCAACACCTTATTATTTAACCATTAGGGCCCAGATACTGCCGGCCTCGCCGGGGCCGGACTTGGCACCGGAGTTTACCGGGGACGCGGGCGGCCGCGCATCCCCCGGTAAATACACCCGCCCCGCTCCCCGCCGCGCAACCTCCGCGGCCGCCCGCCCGCGGGCTTTATCCGTCGGCCGGGAGGGGAAAGGGAGGGAACAGCGCATTTTTGCGCCTTTTCCCTTCGACGGGGAAAGCGAAGCCCCGCTCCCCGCTCAGCTCCGCGGATGCGGAGGGGTAGCAGCGGCGGCGGGGCTGCGCGGCCCCCTGCCCGGCGAGAAGCCGGGGCACCCCGGGGAGGCCGCCCGGCCCCGCGGCTGGCGCAGCGCCCGCGCAAGCCGGAGGTGCCGGGGCTGAGCCCCGCGGCGGTGCGCGGCGGGAGAGGGGCCGGCGCCGGGCGCGCAATGTCCGCGCTCCCGGCGAAAAAAAAAAGGGGGGGGAGGGGGGAGGGCACGACGACCCCCTCCCCCCGACAACCCCAAAACTATAGCTTCATTTCTTTAGCTTTCACTTTAATAAAATAATGATTCGTTGGGAAAATGGGGTATAAATCTTCATTTTGGAGGCAATTAAAGTGTTGATTTCATTCGTGCCCCTGAGCGATTCTTGTAATTTGCTCAAATAGCTTTATGTACCCAGCACTCCAGAGCTTTTAGAAACCCATTTTCTAGTTAGACTTGTTGGATTACAATTTTTATTCAACAGCAGCGAGCCGAGCTTCCCTCGGCTCGACCCTCGCTGTAGGGCTCCCCTCGCTTTAAGGCGTTGCGCGGGGCCGCCGCTCCCCCGGAGCATCTTCCCCGGTCCCCGGAGCATCTTCCCCGGCCCCGGCCCGCCGGGCACCTCCCTGCCGCGCCGCCCTCCGCCCGCCCCGCGAAGCTTTTCCCCTTGGCAGCAAAATTGGGGAAAAAAACATCCCCACGTACGTGCACATAAACCCCTTCTAAAAAGTTCATGCCTTCCTTCAAGCCTGCCTCCCCCTGTCACGGCGCTACCAGCAGCCCGATAGCCTTTGGCAGATAGATAGGAGAAAATATTTAAGATACTGCCCACGCTGCAATGCAACGCACCTTTATGTCGGTAATCTATAAAATAACTCCTGGCTGACAGTGCTGGTGATAATGGCAAAGCGGCTGAGGAAACTCCTGTCTGCTTGACTGCGCCTTGCTTGAACAAAAGGAAACCTCCAGAGTCGGGAGCTGATTGCTCCTAAGACTGTATTTACGAAGCTGATCATACAGAAGAAATAACTTGGGGTTTTTAGTCGGGGATGATTTTTTTTTTTTTTTAGTCTAGGGTCCCCTCTCTCGCAGCCAAAGCGCTGCTACCCCTCGGCTGAGAGGAAGCAAGCCGACCAGGAAAACCCCGCAGTTTTACCCAACTCGAAAAAAAGCCAAATCTCAGCCACTTCCATCACCTAGGAGCTTAATTTAGCTCTGGGCACCTCCTGAATTAGCCCCAAACGCTCCCATTAAAAGGCAGGAATCCCAGCCTAAGCCCAGCGGAGGGGACCGACGCAGGAGAAGGGGAGGGGAGAGGGGAAAGCCAGCTTTCCCAAGTCATCCCTATTTCCCACATCGGCTACAGCCGGCTTTGAGGTTTTGAACCATCCCAGACAAAACCTGGACACCGTCAAAGCCACGCAAGGCTTTGCTGGCTTGGTTTTGGGGTTTGGATATTTTGGGTTTTTTTTCTTTTTAAAGAGAGGGGTTGAAAACTTGAAAGATCAAGGAAAATAATTTAAAACCTGGGTCCCGTTTTATTTTCTCCCCCCCCCCCCTTTTTTTTTT
>JAYKAV010000123.1:1017306-1099268 GCA_035582835.1 Phoebastria nigripes
GGGGGGGGGGGGGCGGAATTAGCATCCAAGTGTGCTCTTTCACCATTAATATTGAAATCTGAAAACTGAAATAGGAACAACCAGAAGAGACAAACAAACAAGAAACCGCAGAAGAAAGCGTTTGAAAGGCGGCCGAGAGATAATCCAGGAATGCTTCAGATGGGGGGGGGGGGAGCGATACGTGCGGAGATACCCGAAAAGTCAGAGCCTAATGAAACGTTTGAAAGAGGGATGGGGAAAGAAAAAAAACCCCAAAAGCTGTTTAAAGACCTATTAAAGGGCAGACCCAAGGAGGGGGAGCGGAAAGTGATAATAAAAGGAGGTGAACTGCAAGGGATTTAAGCGAGCAGATGAAGCGCAGCGCCTGGAGTTTCGGGGTTTGTTTACCGGCTCCCGGTTTAGAGCACAAAGAGCGGCCGGTCCGGCTGGGGAGTCAGCCCGGGGTCAGCTTCTGCTACCCGGGCACAGCCGCTCGGGCCCCGGGTGCCGCCGGCAGCCCGGGGCGGGCGGTGCGGGACCGGCGCCCCGGCCGCGGCAGCCCGCGGAGCGGCCCGCGGAGCGGGGCGGGGGGGGATGGCTGCCCGCTCCAGCCCCGCCGCCGGCCCTGACGTTTGCAGAAGTTATGGGGGTCTTTTATTAATTAAATGGAGGGCTTCATAAAATATTCCCAATAAAATTTACGGTTGTCTTAAAACTTTCTAAACACCGCTATAAATTTTTTTAATAAAATTAACTGGGAAATGAGTTACTGGCCGGGATTTTTGTCACTTCAACTTCTCCGGCAGCGGTGCCGGCGGAGGGCAGGGAAGGCACGCACACACAAAAGGAGCCTTTCAGGGACAAAAATCGCGGCGGCTGCCAGGTTTACCCCGCGGTGGCACCTCGGAGTAGCCCGGGCGAGGCAGAGCAGAGCCGACCTGAGCCCCTGCCCGCCGGCGCCTTCCTATTTCACACTACAATCAGACAATTTCAGCCTAAAATCCCCAGAATAACCCCAGAGCCCGGCAGCACGATAGTGCTGGGGTTGGTGGTTTTTGGTTTTGGTTGGGTTCCCCCCCCCCACGATCTAGGCGCCACAAGTTCATTTGTATTAATTTGGAAGCGCTGCTCCGCTCCGGTGTTTGCAGCGATACCTGTATTTAGCCCAGCTGCCCGCCGCATTTCTGTACGCCCTGCCTATGCCAAGCCCTCTCCCTTTGCTATTGATATTACTCTACTTCTCGTTGAATGAAATAATAATAAGAATAATAAAAAAAAATTGCTGGGTAAAACTCTAGCTGCTTAATTAAAGAAAAAAAAGCTGCTCGACTGTTTTGCATCTGAAGGATTGAGCTGTTGTGCCGTCTACTGGGCGACGGGGAAACTACAGCCAGAAATGCCTTCAAACTTTCTGCGGGAGAAAAGTACAGTTTTCGGCAATTTGGAGGGGCCGGAGGCGGCAAATTTCTCGGTAGAAGAAGAAGAAAGGCGACCCCGGACAGAAAAGCCGTAGGCGCAATTATTATTTCCTTCGGCTACACCTGTATAATTGTATAAAAACTCCACTTTTAAGTGCTCGGGATTTTATTGACTGCAGAGCGCGAAGCAATCAGCTGCATTAAGGGGGGATATGGTAAAGATGGTTTGAGTTTACCCGTGGGAGGCAGTTGGACATTAGCTAAATATGTAGGAGAAGGGAAAAAGAAAATAAAAAAAAAAGAAGGGGGTAAATATTTGCAAATGGTTTAAAAACTTCTCCTCCGGCAGCAGCCGGCTGCAGCCGTGGGGCAGAGGGAGCGCTCCCAGCCCGGGCAGCTCCCACCCCCGAGGATGCTCTCGGAGGGGAGCGAAGGCAATCGGTTTGATGCCTCGATAGCAGCCGCTCTTTGGTGGGGCAGCAGGAGGGGGGTTTGCGCCAGCACAGCGTTAGTCTCGGCTTAGACGAAGCACACACGTCGCCGTTTTAAGTTCCCCGAGCCTTTGCCCGTGCCCGAGCCGCGGATGCTCCCAGGCAGATGCAGCCAAGCTGGGTAATTCCCCTCTCCCCTCTCCCTGCCCACTCGGCTCTCCGCTCCCCGGCGCCTGGGATGCTCTCCTCCAAAAAACAAAGTTCAAGAAAAGAAAAAAAAAAAAAAAAAAAGGTTTTTTTGGTTAAAAAAAGACCCCACCTTTGAAAAAAAACCCTTGACTTGCGGGACGAGAGGCGCAGAGGGGCTGTGAAATGCAAAGCCTTTGTCGTATTTACAGAGAGTGTCAGCAGCCGACTGTACACTTAGATAAAAATCTAGTAGTCTACGTGAGCTCAAAGGAGTTTTTTAAAGCAAAGATCTCTAAGCGTCTCTTCTGAAGCCACACATATGCACGCACGTAGCCTAAAAAGCCGGAGACACCCACGTAGCTGAACAATAGGGGTTTTTAAATATGTTAAATGAAGGTATAAGCAAACCCCTCTGCCACTTGTAGCCGACCAACTCCGACAGCTCTCTGCCTTCAGAGCCACTTGCCAGAGTTCAACAGAGGGTGACATTAGCCTAAAATATTCGATACCTTTTTCTGGAGGCTTTCCCCACTTCTGCTGGGCTAAGTTCAGCTCCGAGTTCGTCTCTGCGGGTAAAATTGCTGCCTTTGAAGAAAAAAGAACAACCTGCCTGATTTTTTATCAGCAAGGGACGACGGATACTTTCCTCGGAGTACATAAAGCAGAAATTAAATGATCCCGTGCCCCTGGTATAAAAGGTTGAACGCCCCTCTTCTAAAAAGTTGAACGAAGTATCTTACCCTTTTAAATGAGTCTGAAAGTACTTGCGACATAGTACGAGAAGCAAATTAGCGAGTAACAAAATAATACCCCAATTTCAAACCACAGGGAATTGAATATTGGTGTCTGACAGTACCTCGGCTGAACTAGAGCAAAGCGGAGTTTTGTCAGAGCCTTTCCATTTGATGTTTTCCTCCAAACTAATTTTCAATATTGCTCCATTCCTATTACCTAACCCCGTATTCAGCTTGGCTAATGAGCCCATTCCAGAACTATTTCGGCTTGCCTCTGATGCCGATTGCAGAGGATAGGCATTAATGGGAGCGGGGATCTGGGCTTGTTAAGCACGGTGGGATGGGAGGAAACCTGGGGGCTCTCTGAAGGCTGGGGCTCGCCCCTCAAGCCGCGGAGATGGGTTTCCGCAAACGATACCATCGAGGTAAATTTGGATATAAATCACCCACGCTTTACAAATTAAAAAAAAAATAAAGGAAAATAAGGAGCAAAGCTCCGTGCCCGCCGGTGCGGGTCGGGTCGGGCAGGGGCTCGGGGCGGCCCCGGGGGAGGGCGGGCGGCGCCGGGCGCTCCCGGGACCCGCAGCCCCGCCGGGGCCGCTCGCGCCCGGCCCCGCCAGACCCCCCCCGGCACCGGCACCGGGCACCGACCCGTGCCTGGGCGTGCAAGGGGCCGGGGAGGCAGGGGAGCGCGTCAGGGTCCCCTCAACCCCCCGCTCCAAGAGTTACCAGCTCCCCCCAGGACAGCACAATCCGCCGCTATCTGCATCTGTGKGTGCATTATCACAGACTTTTGCATAATTGCATATTGACTTTACTAAATGGATCCGCAGAGCTATTTAAACATCTCTCTTCCACCCGCAAACAATTCTCTCGGCAAGAAAAAAAAATAAAGGGCTGCAAAAGAGCTTCAAGTTGCTCTTGCTCCTTCGTTTTGAAGCATTTATGAGGGCACAAGTGGCTCATCTCTAAGCGGTTTGGATCTGACTTGGTGCATGTGAGTGCAGGCAAGCAGAGGGGATCTGCAGTAGCACGTGTGACAGCCGGGATGGGTGGCTGTCATTCACTTCGGGGTCTTATAGGCAAGTATGTGGACGTACGTGTGTCTCTATTTCTGAGCTCCGTCGGATAATTTTTGGCCAGCTGTGATGGCCGTGAGAAAAGCGTATGTGGGCATGTGTGTGTGTGTGCACACGAAGGACTGCTCTAAGGACAACTTAGGAAAAAACCCTCCTCGTTAACCATTTTTAAAACCTCCCTTTGGGGAGAGGCACTCAAACGCGGCGTCCCCCTTTCCCTATGCCTCCCCAGTCACAGCAGTGCCACAGCGCCAGCCACGTCAGCCCCAAACCACAGAGCCAGGCTTCACCCCCAAGGACAGGAGTGCTCATCCTCTGCCTGTGCTGGTCCCCCCCCTTTGCCGTCCCCTCTCCATCCTCCCCACTGGAGCAGAGGCAGCTGCCCTTGCCCTTGAGCCTTGCAGGGGAAGGCGGCCTCCTCCCGCACCAAGGCCGGCTCCCCGAGGCAGCAGCTGTGAGAAGCAGGCAGGGAGGAAAAAAAAGCAAAGAAGAGAAGGAACGGGGGGGTCGGGGAGAGAGGCGGTGAAAGCTGCACTTTCCTCCGAGCAGAGCGAGCGTCCCCTCGGAGGGGCCCCAGCCCCAGGAGCTGCCTCCCGAGCCCTGGGCCTCCCACATGGCAGCAGCAGCATTGCCTCCTCTGCAGCCCCGCAGCCACGGCGGGGGCAGCCCCGCATCGTGGCTCAGCCCCCGGCTGCTCCCCGCCGGCCTCGCGGGTCTGCGACGAGGGGCCGGCGAGAAGTGCAGGGACCGAGCCAGGCCCACGCGCTGGTTTCAGACAGGAAACTCCGACGGCCCGGGGATTCGGAGCATCCTGCACGATGATGTGACGCTAACGGTCATTTTCTGTGGCTTGTTTAAAGGGTTCATAGAAAGATCTGCAGGGATCTGCAGTTATCAAAGGGAAACCCCAGTCAGAAGAACCCACCAAGATGCATCAAGAGAACGTTTTCTTCCAGCTTACCCCCCCAAGCACTTTTTTTACCTCGAGGATGTTAGCTTTGCTTGAGAAGCTGTAATTGCACTTTAAAGAAAATGCTCTCYGGCTCTTATCCTCAACTCAGTTATGGGAACAAGACAAGAAATCAGACAGGCACCCAAACTCTGGAAAGGGASTATTTTTTATGTGGAACCAGAGAAACATCTCACAGAGCAATCAGCTCAGCTCTCCTTAACTGCAACATTATTTCCTTGCATTTAGTAGACTTTAGATCGAATACTCTGTATTTTAGCTAAGGGGGCTCTCAGCATGCTTTGAGGGGGACTATCCCACCATTCAACMTTTCAGTTCAAATTTCCAAAGATATTTTGCTTCTTCTCTCAACACTACAGCGACCACACTCCACACAAAATTTGGCACCTTATTCCTGCCAGAGATATAAACCATCTTTAGCAAACGTGGGCAGTAAGCCACACTTCAGAAGTTCCCTACCAGCCCAAGACTCGTTGAAAGTCACCGGGATTAAACGCCTACATCACCTTTTGAAAAGGGCTGTACCTTTCTGAAGGTAGATATGCATCGTAGTGCACGTAGACACGACCGAAATAGCTTTGAACCTCTCCGTTGTGGAGCCAACAAAAGCATGTCAGCAGGCTCTACCCACCCCAGCCGTTCCCAGGGGATTTTGGGGACACCGAATTCTTTGCCTCACCCCTCTTCTTCCCTTGAAACACCGCTTTTACGCCTCTCTGGATGCAAACAGGAGCAGAATGGAGTCAAAAGTTTTCTGAGATGCATTTACCCCCCGTCAGATAAAGGTGAACCATGGAGATGCACTAGCCTGGCTATTGCTTTGGTCCCCCTCTCCATTTCTACCATCCCTTTTAATTTGATCTTGCTTGAGTGCACCCCCTGAAACGGGACTGCTCAGCCAAACGGTGTGTGACGACTTGCGGCATCGGGGGTGCCACCGTAGCAGCCGAACATCTTACGAGCATGTGTGCGAGACAGGAAATCCTCATTCCACGGCCAGAGCACTTGAAGCACAGAAGGTTTTCAAGGGACTCGACCAAGAAACTACGTGGTGGCGCGAGGAATAGAGGCGAGATACTTTGCCTCTCGGGCCTCTGCTTGAAGACAAGCTGTTCCCACCCCTCTCTTCATTAACTCATAAATAGCAACTCTGGACCTTGCCCAGATCTCTCCCCCCRCCAGAATATCTTGCTTTAAATTATTTTTCCCATATCATCATAGATCGTATTTCTCCTTTTATGTTTCCAAGTTGAAGTTTATTATAGTTTATTATAGTCATCTGCATTGCTGATCATTTGTAACCCTTTCTATTATTTTCCTGTCCTTGCTAGTATCTGAAATGCTTCTTACTTAGGTACTCTTTTCAAATTTTATTACTGTACTGCTCACCCCATTTTTCCACCAAGCCCATTCTGCCTCGCTTTTATTCTCACCAAACTTGAGGCTGCTGCTGCTCCTTCTCCTTTGCTGTACAGCACCACCAGATTAATTTTTTCCCAGCCTTTTCCATACACACTACGCCTCTCTGTTGATGAAGAGACCCTCACTGGGTTTCACCAGTGCCAGCCACGTTGTCCTTGCCATTAGTGTTACATTTCTAGTTATTCTTGCTTCTTCCCAAAGCCTTTGAAGTCGTGTAGAGACAATTTGATTCATTAGTACACTCAGTCTTGCAGTAACTCTAGCTTCTGCTGTAGTTTCTGTATTAGAAGCACATGTTGGGTCTATAAGTTAGGGGAAAGCTCCACCGTCTGACTTCCCTACACAGTTCAAATTCTGCTTTAAAAATCTTTGCCTTGCTGAACTCGAGTGGCTGGTGGCTTTCTACCCTGGGTTTCTGTACCTGGGAATGCCGTATCCTCCTCCCTCCCTCCCTACTGGGATGACAAACTCTTGTGAGCAATATGCTTTCTCTTTCTGGGTGTCTCCGGACTGGAAGGTTTTATGACAGTCTGTGTTTGCAGTTCTCTTCATGGTTTTCCAGAAAAGCTGCAGTTATCCTGAATATTTCCTTACTGAGATGTCGCTTAGCTTCACGTACACTGAGATCCATCGGCAGCACTCTTCGCTAGATGTCCTTATGGCACCTTCATTGGCCTTGTTGGGTTGGGAGACAGGTAACTGCCTCACTTCTTCTTCTGGCCATTGGGATGTTTGGCCAGGCTCGTCCACGAGGGACCACCTGAAAGGATCTCTTGCCTTCTTGACTCAGGTGGCTCCTCCCAAAGCCATTCTCAAAAAACAACAGTGTGGGCATCAAAGATATAAAATGTGGCTTGACACACAGTCTTTGCTCAGTCTTCCTGTGCTGTCCTGCTGCTGTGCTTTGTCTCCACAGAGCGTGGCTCCTGGGTCTTCACCTCCTTTGATTGCTTCTTCACTGCCTGGTGGGTTTGTGTGTTCCTCCAAACACATGATGAGACCATCACAAACAGCCACTAACTCTCAGATGAACTTTACCTCATGAGCATGTTAAAAAACATAGAGTTTTGAGGAAGAGACCTCCTAAGAAAACTCCACCGTGGGACCACTTGTTGCTCTGGGCGTGTAGTTTATTCCATTCCCTCTTTCCAGTGCTTTTTCTAAAGCTCTTCTTACCTGCCTGTCTCTTAATATAGATTTTGTTTAGGAAGCCAAGCYTGCCTGCCTCATGTTTTCCCTTGGATCGGTTCCCTGCTCCTAGCCAAGGTTGCCTACGGATCCTGCTTTGAAGTTCTTCTGCGACACATTGGCTGCACTCGGTGACTCTTCCCTCGGCTGACGTCACCTTGGGGGTCCCTCTCCAGAGGGCTGAGAGTCACATCGCCTCCACTTGCTTTGATCAAAATGAAATCCATTTACAAGYGCCTGACGAGCCGGCACAAACAGGCCCACAGGTTTCAAGCCAAAACTAGCCAACATAAAAATATCCTGGCTTTAACTTTGGTCGGGTCCTTAAACTAGCTAAGATGAGGSAAAGCCCAGAAGAAAAAACATTTAATTTCAATTTATGAGCAGTTTCCGTTTGTTTAGCTCAAATGAATCCCTCATCATCAATTAAGCAAAATCAATGTAAGATCGGTTTAAATCAAAGTAAGTGTCCATACAGGGTTTTACCTCTGTATTTTAAAAAGTTAATTTAAAATTACACTTCAAAGCGCTTTCCTGCCTGGAAAAGGCCCGTTTCTAGAGAGACCAGCCGGGCCCTGATTACGAATGGTGTTCAGCTCCAGCAGGTCTGGGTGAAGACTCTAGGAGCATTTGGATCTCAGCGATGCTGGAAATCAGACTCAATCCCAGCACCTACGGCGATTCAGCCTGTATGTCCTTCAAACCCCCATAAAACCTGGCTTTCAATTGCTGTTCCAATGAGCTGAAGCRGGCGGTCTCTGTGTCAGAAAAGTTCATTTTTCTTTGTGATAATATTGTGAGGCTCTGCTTGTGTTTGCTAAGTTATTTTCCTGAACTCAACAAGCACAGCAATAGTCTAGGAGTAAAAATGAGGGGTTTCAGCCCCGAAGATTACCATTCACTTTACTAAGTTTTCCCCTTTCAAGTGTTTATAACTAGTGAGGGCTACGTTTTGGCAAATCCTCTTCAAAGGAAGGAAGGAAGGAGGGTGTTTGCAGCCGGGTGACTTTGTATAATCCATCTTTTCTTTAAAACCTCAGGCCTGACCACAAGGAGGACAGCTCCGACCTCAGACAAGTTGTAGAAAACATAATTTGAAATAAAATATGTTTGAAGCGTTAGGGAAGTACCTTTCCTACGTTCTCAGTTCTTCGCTTCCCACCCATTTCCCAAACAGTTCGCTCCAGCGTCCCGAATCCATGCATACGCCAGATGTGCGCTGGCACTCGCGCACACGCGCCAGCTGTGCCCCGGCACGCACCCTCCTCCCTACGCAAAGCCACCCATCGCCCCACTGGCTTCTCACCCGCAGGAGGGGGATAGCTGGAATTTGTTTCGATATTTTCTTCTTTTGATTGGTTTTCTTCTTTGCTGTTGAGCCCGTAATTCAGTTGTGCTGCCACAAACGGTTAACCCCATAGCGGGAAGCTATGAAACACTCCCTGAAGGTATTTGGTCGTATCGCCRCAGCCTCCAGTTTTGATGCTCAGGTTTTCTCCTCCCCCCTAAGACCCACAGAAATGATGGGTTATCAAATACCTCTGGGATTACTGGCAGAACTGTTACCTTGCTGAAAAGAGGGTGCAGGCTTTCATGATGGCAAGAAAGGTCTGGAATAGAGAGAATTTGAGCTCAGGCATCACAAGGCATCARATAACCAACCTGGTCCCTTCACTTTCGCACCCAGTGAGATCTTATTCTCAGGCTGGTTTTACGTCGGCACRGGGACACAAAGGCAGAATTTACGTCCGCCAGTGTGCGTTAACTCCTGTCCTGACCAGTACTAATTACCGCTAATTATGTGGGACTGTTAATTTTTTTAGCAGTGTTACCGCTGGCCTTACGCTTCTGAAAGTGCCTTTGGGTGAGGCAGCTTACTTTGAAAAGATATATATGTAGGGAATAAATATAGAATAGCTAATACACTGTAAATTTACACCACCGGATAGCAGGCTTTCAAGTCTCTAAAACACGGAGGTCTCTGGGCACAAAGACAGACAAACCCTTGAGTAAGAACTACTCAATAGAAAGGGTGGCAGGATCACCCTGTGTGATCTTGGGAAAGTAATTTTGATCTGGCATTTCTCTTCTGTAAAACTGGAAAAATAATATGTCCCTAACCCTCTCAGGAGTATAATATTTATTTTCTCTGCCTTGCCAATCATTCTCTTTGCTTTTAAAAAATATTCTCCAAACCCTAATTGTTTTTATGTGTTTGCAGTATAAGACATAAAAGACATAAAACCATCATATTTTTCTATACTGTATTTTCCCCATTGTGTTGTACTGTTACCACAAGCACTTGGCTGTGCAGAGGCTCGGCTATTTGCTGAGAGGATGAATTAAGACATCTAAAGTGCTTCAGCATCTTGGCTGAGTGGCACCCCAGAGCTGGAAGGTATCATTAGGCCAACGGCTCTTTTCTGTGAGAGTGAGAAGCCCAGATTTTTCAACGGATTAAGGAAAACTGGTTCACGTTCCTCTGTGCCCCCCATCCTGCAAATATAGGGCAGGAGGCCATGGCTTTGAATCACCAAATTCCCTTCACTCCCTTTGGTCCGGGTGTTTCTCTCCTGACGTGGATGTCAGGGTCCAGCCGGGGAAGTCAGGAGATGTCGGATGACCCCGGTCCACGCTGGCATCAGCATCTCTGCAGTTCAGCTTGGTATTTCTCCTTCCAGAGTCTGCACAGTCATTGTTAGGGCTCAGCAACACGGTCCTGGATGGTTTCGTTGACCTTGCCGTCTCCTTCAGCAAGAACGCTGTAAGTTGGGAGGCTTTGCTGGTAGACCCACTAATGTCTGGTCCCTCTGACCCCTGGCAAGGGGCTGGTGCCCACCAGTCTGTCAGATCCATGGAGAAGGGCCAAAAAAATATAGCAGAGGATTTGGCTCATTCATCGTTAAATGGTGAAGTGGATCTGCGAGGATTCCCAGCTCTCGGAAGTTTTTCTTAGTGGCAGGTCACGGTGTGCCGGTGTCAGGGGTGTGCTGGTGCTGACAGACAAACGATGTTTCGAAATCTGCTGGTGAAAGGCTGACTTGGTACCCTGCCAGGCTGCACRGGCTGCCGCTCCTCCGTGTAACCGGTGTACGCACCGAGCCAGGCTGTCTCTGCCTCCAAGGGTTTCCCATCTTTGGATGGGAGTCCCTCCTTCAGTCTCACCAGCCGTCGGTGATGTTTTGTCTGCTTCTCCCATCACCGGCATTTCGTTGCTGTTGGCTTTTCCCTGGTTACTGAGCGGATGGTCCAGGTAGACATGGCAGCGCAGTGCTGAGAGCCTGCTCCTGCAGCGTTGGTGTGCTGGTGATCTCTGGGGCTTCTTGAAGCCACCCCAGAGATGATCTCCGTGTCCATAGTTCCTAAAGACATCCCAAAGAGATGCTTCCCACCTTCCCCTCCAGAAGTAGCAAGTTGGGACACCCTTTCCCTGGCATCACTCACCACACTGGAAACACTTATTCCAGCCTTGCCCGCTGCTCTCGCAGCAATGCCCATGTCAGGCTCGGGGGTCTCCAACCTCAGGCAGGCTGCCTCTTCCCCGGGCGCCTTTCTCCAGGGCCTGTGTACTATATTTGGGGTTGCTTTTCAGCCTTTCCCTGACCATTCGGCTATTTGGAAGCATTTTTCTGACCGTTTCTCTCAACAATACGTCCAGTTAAGCTGGAATCAGATGTACCACAAATGGTTTTTTAACTAAGTCATCTTTTACATCTGCAGATGGATGCCAAGGTTCTCGACTCTGCATAAAGCAATTATCCATCTGCTTTTCGGTGTTTTAGGTGAAAGAACAAGAGCCTTGTTTGTCCGATGACGGTATTACGCAAACATGCACCAGTGCGTTCAGTGGCCTGGACGTTTGGCTGTCTCCTCTGCTGCCCTCCCCTCCTACTTCTACAAATAAGTGGCAACATTTGGCCATTGCATTCAAATTGAACTTTTGCACTCACTTCTCTCTCAATTCCTAAAATTTTAGGCTTAATAAAAAAATAAATAAGGGAGGGAGGCTGTGTTTTTATCAAGTTATTTCCCTTTTCCACTTTTCCCTATCGGCCCGTGACGCTTTCTCGCAGCGGCTCCCCGCAAACCAGCACCTGCAAAGGCTGAAGTGAGGGGAACGGGACGGCTTATTTTCTCGCTTCCCCCAGTTTTAACTCCCTTATAATTGTACCGACTTCAGCAGAGCTGCTCTGATTTATGGGGCTGTAAGCGGTGGGACCACTGTCTGTCCTTTCCTACTCCCTGCCGGAGAGCCGGGGAGAGACAAGCAGCTTCCGAGAGGCTTGTTGGTTCGTGTTCATTAACAGCAGCTGTCAGACAGCTCTCGCCGAAGCTCCACGTCTTTTCAAAASCATCACGGCTTTCTACTTCATGTAGAAATATGCAGCACTTTCGTTTGTATAAAACCTGCATGAATAAAAATTTAATCTAAGGCTATCACTGCTCTAACAGCAATAATTTCTCTTAAAGGCTGAATACAAAGAATACTAAATACTGTCTATAAATAAGACTATATTTAATAGAGGAGAGAAGTGATTTAATAAGCTTACTGGTAAAATCTTCCCTCCCACTTTCAACCCCAAATATAGGTCTTTTTTCCTGAGCAAAACTGGCTTGCTTCGAGGAGAACTTGGGCCCCAGTAAACTGTGATTTTTTAAGGTGAAGTCATTCAACTCAAGCTTTCCTTTCCAAAAGGAAGAGGAAAAATACCTACTTAAAGGAAATATTAGTTAATCAGAGGACATCCCTTTCATAATAGAAGCTACTAGGGGATTTGAAAGCACATTCTAATTATAATAGTTCCCTAATTATCTGCCTAACATCTCATTTTTCTGTCTAATCCCACTTTTAATTATATAGTACCTTTTTTTGCCCATCACGCAACTGAAGTACTCTATTTTACTGAA
Organism: Phoebastria nigripes; assembly: GCA_035582835.1. Lineage (NCBI taxonomy): Eukaryota > Metazoa > Chordata > Aves > Procellariiformes > Diomedeidae > Phoebastria > Phoebastria nigripes. The sequence goes on from JAYKAV010000123.1 coordinate 1,029,625, forward strand.
AATAAATCCTTTTAACTGGCGATGTCAGAGAAGAAATATTGTCRCTGCCCCTTGGAACGTGTGCGCTGCCTGGTAGGCAAATGTCTTGCCAGTGGTTTTGGATAAAGCGCCTGGATGTGCCCTTTAGAAACARCCTCATTTAAAGCCTTGCAGGTTTTCTCAAGCGAGAGAAAATGCTCTAAACCACACGGCTCTCTACAAATGCGTCCGGCTGCAAAAGTTTTCAAGCATTTAGCTTTGTTTTTCAAACTCTTGCGGCTTGGTCCCCCTTCCACCGATGTTTGATGGGTTCCCTGCCACCGGCTGATGGCAGAATAGGATTTGGCCTTTGAACCAAGCCAGCATGTAATTTGCAGAAAGGAAGCAATATTTGAGCTATGTTATCTATGAGCATCTGGTCATCAAGATCTTGCTTAGCGATTAGCGAGCCGAGAGGAAACCCTATGGAGGGGGGAGAGGAAATCCCGCACGCGGGGTTCCCATTTCCAGCCCCGCCATGGGTTTCCTGCCCTATCGTCAAGCAAATCCCAGCTCTCCGCTTCCCAAGAATAAAAAAAGAATTACCCTTCAGGGATGTTGTCAGGCTTAATAGATGTTTATAAATCGCTCCAACAAAAGGTGCTATGTCAGTGAAGAGTACTCTTCCTGATGATTATTCAAATGCTCATTAAAATGCATTTTGCTCCATCCTTTCCCTTGGCTTGTGTGGGAGGCAACTGAAAGATTTAGTCTTTGTGGGAAAGAGGGAGAGCGCGGGCGCTTTCCTTTGGGTGTGGGAGCGGCCAGYTCAGAGGGTTAAGGACCTTTGGCACGCAGGTAGGGTTTCATCCAAGGCTTTTCGGCTCCCAGCCAGGCTGCAAGCTCCGACAGACCTGGGGTTGGCKAGTTCCCTCCAGGAAGACAAGCCAGGGATTAATGGTACCAACCCCTGCTCAAATTTGCATGTATCATTTCCTTAGCTTTGCTCCTGATGGAATTAGGGATCATCCTTTAGTGAAAATTATTCCTAATGTGTATTTAAGCATTAAAAATGGATATGCGTGTGTGGTAAAACTTAGGGAATAATTTATAAACAGCTAACGTAACGTGAGATACGAAGTATTTGGCTGCCCTGCAAACCTGCCTGAATGTCTATATAATGCTAGGATGCTTCTTCCTTCATGGATGTTTCATTATGTCTCGCTGACCCCTTCATGGCAGCTTGGTCTGCCAGGGTCTGCTGGCATTTCCAGGCATTAAAAGCTGAAGAAGACATGATATATTTTCATACTTTTCACTGCATCGGACAGCAGCTTGGCATCTGAGCTGGCAGTCTAGACGCAACATTTTTCACCCTCCGCAGCTACCTAAAGCTGCATGTACGACCACCTATCCTCAAACAGCATCCACAATGAACGATAACCTTTTTTTCTGCCAACTTCTGAATCAGCAGCATTAGCTGTGGATATGAAAAATATGGATTTCCTGGTAAGGAGTTTCTATCCAAAATGTAAAGAACTTTATGCTTTTCGGGCAAAAAGCCGCTGACAAGTAATAATTATTATTGTTTCTAATTAAAGTGCGCTTACTTGCTCCTATCATTATTTTTAAAGGATGGAAGATGCTTCTGCGGGGCACGATGACTGCTCCCAAATACAGTCCTCTCCGCTCACCCTTGCACTTGTCACATAGTGCATCGATAGTAACCTCTCCACCCCCATTTTGACTTCTCCTTTTTCACTCCCCTGGGGGGATGCTTTTTCTGTCGTGTCTTTCCTTTATACCAGGCAAATCCTCACTGCCACTGCAGGCAGCWGCTGGGATGAACTCAGCCTCCTCTAGCGTATTGCACAACCACGTGGACTGGCACCTCTCGCGTCTCCTTTGCAAAGGCTGAACGGTGCAAAGCATGAAGCAGGGGTGAGTCAGGCTCCATGCATTTTTCTCCTCCATGCAAGCCCAGTCTGATCCTGACCATACCCCAACCTTTGCTCTATACCTATCGGCAGGTGAGAACCAGGCCTGGTATCACCTTGTGCTCTACGCTCAGCCAACAAACTGCCAGGTTTCAAGTCTTCCTCTTTTTTTTTTTTTTTTTCACTTTTGCAGCTGATGCCTTTTTCCCTCTGGTACCTCTGTGCCTTCCTCGTGTTGCATGTTCATGTGTTGTCTGATCCATGTTCCTGCAGGTCTTGAGGTGGCCTTCAGTGCCTGCCCCTCTCTCATCCAGGACTTGGATGTGACGCACACCAAGAAGCTGGAAGAAGGGGCAGCACTGTATCCATCGGAGCCTTCCTGCCCTCCTCTTCTTCCTCCCGACTTGTCTTCATCCACTGACCACTGTGGCATGCACCGACTCTACCTGCTCCTCCCAGCACATGGAAAGGGATGCTTTCACTCAGATATTGCCCGGCCCGTTCTTCTTTAATAAATGGGTTGTTTAGTTTCATTTTTCATCACTTAATTTCTTAGCTAATTCAAATAGCTTCTGCTGGGTATACCAGCAGTGAGACTGGCTGCTCTTTTAACAAATTTAGTTGATTTAGTCAATTATACTGGCAGACAAACTTTTTCAGCATGCTAAACTATCCTGTGCAGAGGCCTGATGCTCCACGAGGCTCCTTAGCCCCAGGACAGGGGCACCACGACCTGACGGGGCCGGTGAACTGCCAATAACAGTGTATGGGGACAAATCCCGTCCCCGAAGCAAGCAGCAGGGCTGTGCAGCCTGTGAAAACCTAGTCCTCAGCTGTTTGCATGCCTCATCTCACCCCTCTGCAAGAAGGAGCTGGAAGACCCCATGCCTTGTCTACCACCCTCCCTGACCCTCAAGTCTGACAACTTTAAATGAAAGATGCTCTCTTTGTACAAAAAGGTGTTAATAAAATTAGTCCAGTTGGTTCACAAAATGAAGGGTGATTTCAACTTTGGAACGACGCAGGCATGTAGATKATATTACTGATAACTAAGCAAGAGAAACAATAGATTCTCCTCCTAATGCTACCTTGCTATGGCCAGTAAGGATACGGTAAGGACTGATACAGGCTCATCTGCTGCTTAATACACTAGAAATCAGCTCCCATGTAATGCTTATCTTTGTGTAGAAGCCTCTGTCTGACCAACATTGAGACCCAACAGCATGGTCCCACAGCTGCCACTTGTCTGGAGCAAGGCTCAGATCATGCTCTTCACAGATCATAAATAGAGCCGTAGCCAAACTGTAGATGCAAAAGAGCCTTACATGGACCAGTATCTCCTGCTTAAAGCTTGAAGATACACACGGCTCTGCTGGGGTGTGGTGGGGGCACAGAGGCAGGTACAGCAGACCCTGCAGCAGCAGGTTCTACAAAACCAGCAAGGGCATGGGCTGAAACCACTGGGTTTTTTTACGCTGAAACTGCCCCCTTCACCCCCACAGCTTTCATCCCAAAACAACAGTGGAGGAGGGAGCCCCTGGTCCTGCTCAAGGACTCCTCCTTTTCGTCTACATCCTTCTTGACCCTTCTCTGCCAAGTCTCTCGAGGCGGTTTGAGGTCATTTCCCCATCTGAAAAATTACTGTTAGAGACCAACCCCTCAATTTGTTCCAGGGCTTGAGGAGTGAGATGCATTTCTTCCTTGCCAAAAAGATATTCAGGCAGAAATTCTCTTGGCAGAAATGTATGGGTTTTCTGGCCCTATCTCTGCATTTGGATACATTCTGTTACACAGGATGATGCAATCCCTGTATATCTCAACAGAAGCACGTATTAAGATATTCCTCGCTTTTTCTGATGGCCAGACATGCTTTTCTGTAACACTGCAACTTACTCTACCTGTTTGTTGTTATTACTACGTATGTTCTCTTAGACAAAACCCAATGAATCTATTAATAAGGAGAAATAAACATAATTATTTCTGCTCTTTAACAAATAAATATCACTGATTCCTACTCTTATCAGTCCTCCTAGTTTTCCAGCTTGGAAGCTGCTGAAGTCCACTTTCTTGCAGAAATCACGGTGAGATGCTCCTTCAACAAATTGCCTAAACTAATAATCTCTAGAATCATCTGGAAGTTTCACAGGAAAAACTAGACCCCACATTAATTTTTCCACTACATTCAAACGTTTGCCAAATTGAGAACTTGCATCGAACCCGTCRGTCATTCTGCAGCTTTTGGAGCAAACCCTTTCCCTGCAAAGTCTCAAGCTTGGACCCATGTGTTTTGTACATGGATTGAACTTACAGATGGCTTGGTTGCCCAGGGGCAGGGAGTAACGCTTCTACACACAGTTAATTCTGCTTTGCTGAATTATTTGGAAGCTATGCTTCACATAAGCAGATGCTTTTGCAAATACCCAAAAGTTAAAGTTGGTAGCACTTTCAAGACGGTCTCCAAAACTAATGGCACAGGCAATAATTTGATCATCGAAGTCTTCATATGCACACTTCACATTTTGCAGAAAACACTGTCTTGACCCCCGCTCAGTACAAATGACTAGTCGTACTGACCCTGGGCTTTCTCAGATCTTGTGACAAACTCCTGCTGCTTTTACAGAGTGCAGGATCAGGCCCTCCGTCTCTGGATGGACAAACTTTGTACGCAGGAGCGTGTGCAATATAATTTTCCACCATCCCAGAAATTCTCCTCACTTTGCTAAAATTGACATTGTTTCTTCAAAGCAAACCAAACCAGCCCCTCTCTGAAGACTGAGTTTCAAGGGAGGACTTTCACACTGAATACATACTCAAGGAAAAACCTGTCCCTCATTACCCAGTGCGAGAGGAAGGTGATGGACAGACAGACAAGATTTCCTTGATGATCTTTTTCCAAGGGTGGGAGCGCTAGGAGATGCCCTAGAGGCAGCTCTCCAAAGCCCAACCTCCCCAATGAAAATTTTCACCAAAAAAACCCCAACCCAACCAACCCTCCCAGCAAAAAACCTTACAAGTTTCAGACGTTGCTGCAAAGGGTACCCGAAGAAATATTTTAGAACGAGTCACAATTAATCCATTAATCATTGCTGTTAATAATTCATTTGTCCTTCTGCAGCCCTTTTCATCCAAGGATATATCAAAGGACTTCCCAAACGTTAGCTAAGCATCACCACGTCTCTCCTACCGTAGGTAACTGGCAGGGCTGGAGCAGTTTGAGATCTGGAACTTGGCACCCGGGAGAAGGCAGCGACTTGCCGGAGATATTAAACTCCGTAATCAGTGCCAGGAGTAGGAGCCAAACAAAGCCTGCACTGGAATCAATTTTCAGGCTTTTTTGGGATGGTTCTGTTTCACTTATTTTTTAAAATAAATATGTATTTGAGGAGCTGCACTCATTATGGTGGTTTGCTTACAGGAGGCAAAGCTCTGTCCGTGGGTAATTATACGTGGGTCTCCGTAGGAGTCTCTGCTATGTGGCAGACTTCACCCGTGGAGCGTTAAAATACAAACACTGGAACAAGGTCTTTTTCTGCGATCCTGTTTATTTCTTGAGAAATGCTCCTGATTGAGCTGGAAAATGCTCTCCCATCACCCCAAAGGCCAAGAGTGCCTTCTTTTTCACGCTGGCCCCTGTTACAGACCCCCCCAATAACTCAGCTAACGCACCTATTTTTCATAATACATCCAGCCGCCTTACAAAAAGCCAATGAATTATTCTTGGTTTTAGTGCAACCGCTGAAAATATTTCAAAGTGAAAAGGAATTGACCCAACCTACTGTGCACATTATTTATTCAGAGGTAGTACAAAAACGAGTCCCTGATGTTACTAAAACAAATCCTAATAAGTACAGAGAGCATCAATTACAGGCTTCCCTTTATAGTCCTATATATCTCTTTCCCTTTCTAGAGATAGTATCACATGCAAGGGGGCACTGTGTTGGCTTTCAAATCTATTGAGCTTTCATAATTATAACCTCCATTTTAACCTCTTTTATAGGACATACTATACCGTTTCGCGTTATGTTCCTTGAATCCCAACCAACCCTATGAGAAAGCATCTTTAAGGCTCGCTTTAAAGACATGTGCATAAAATGGGAAATATTAAGCATTCATAACATCGTGCATACATTACACCAGGGTGCCGAGTGCAAGGAAGAGCGAAGCAAAATATATCTTGTGAACCTCACTTGGACTCTTGCTTTAAGCTCGGTAAATATTCAGCACGCACATATCCTGACATGATGAAACCAGGGAAATATTAATTACAGTGGAATAGCTGGATTTTTTTTTTTTTTGTTCCACTCTGTATGGAATGTCCTTCTATTTAATCAAAAAGCTTGGAATGATTCCTAATCTATCATAAAAATTTTTAAGGACATGATTAATTCCATTGTTTAAATTCTGTTTTATTGCCATAAGAAACTCTCATAAATGATCCTGCACCTTTCTCTGTGATCATTTCCTTCTAAAGTAATATACTAATTAATTTCAATTAAATATATGTAAAAGAAGATATATTTTGAAAAATGCTTCTCCCTTGCCATTTGTTAATATATTGAAAAAGTGTAAACCTTGGAACATTTAGCATAGAAAATATTCATTTTTGGTAATTTCTCAAGGGGGCAATTTATTAAATGAAAGGCTTTTAACATTAGCTAAAAGCAGCCCTGTAAATCATGGGTGTCATCAAACTGCTTCATCACTTCATTAATTTAAAAGATTATTATATGCGTAACTGACATAATTTTGAACAATGTTACATGGTTAATTTATTAATGTAGAAAAGCAGAAATGACATGCTGAATTGATTTATTATTATAATTGTATAATTTTAGGACTTTTCTCTGTGACTTTCACCAACAGAGCAAATGATTCAGGATGAAATTGTGCCATTGATTTTTTTTTGACTTTTTTTTTTTTTTTTTTTTTTTTTTTNTTTTTTTTTTTTTTTTTTTTTTTTTTAAGGCAGGACTACTCACTGATGTCTGCAAGGACTTAAGAAGAGATGGTCCAGCGTGGCTCCTCTGTGTTTCAGTAGGAGCTGTTGAAAGACCTCCTTTACAACCCATAGTCACCTTGCGGTTTTATTAATTTTAAAGCACTTTGTTCCCCTTTCAGTAGTCAAAAAGAGTTAAAAGTTACTGTAGTTCTGTTAAAAACCTGATTCTGAGTAAGCATGCTTAAATGCGCATATCCCCTAAGCTCTTCATGTGCACAGAAAGAGGATTTTGGGTGGTGGAGCTTGCCCAGCTCCACCGAAGAACCCAGAGCCTCCCGCAGACCAGCCCACAGTATTTTTGGTCGTAATTATATTAGTGAGCAGTTAGCGCTGACTTCATGCCTGAGCTGAAAATATAATGCAGCATCCTTTCTTTCCTAGGCGCTGCGTGGAAAGCACAGTGCAACTTGTCTTCAATAATAGAATACCACGTTTGGGATTTATTTTTAGACTGAAATGATGCGTGACTCTGAAACCCTGCAAAGCTGGTGGAACATTCCTTGTTTCAGCCCAAAGGCGCATGTGCAAGGGAAGGCAGACCCTGCTAAAACCACCTTTCCTCAAAAACCTGCAAGGGAATAAGGTCAAATCAGGATTTAACTAAATGGGGCCCCGGTTCAGCAAAACACTTGGGCACACGCTCGCCTTCAGGGATGTGCTAACCTGCTTCCCTTTAGCAGAGCCTAGAAGAGCCCAGCAAGCCTCCCCGGCTTCCCAGAGCCCTGCGTCCCGCTCCTGCAGCCTGGCTTTTTCAAGCTGAATTGTCACCAAAACAGCTAAATTTTTTGTCCGTGTTTTGGCTGAATTTCCCAGCCCTGGACTCATGCTGCATTGCTACGGTCGTGCTTGGAACGGGGTTGTGTGGACGCACGGGTGATTGTGCAACGCTCTTACAGCACGTTTACACCATATAAAGAAACAAATACCTTCAACAACACAGCTGGCTGGCTGTCCTAAGAAACGATCCTGGTGATCTTAAGTGCTAACTGAAGCTCTGGTTCCAGAAAGATCTCATTTTCTAACACGAGCCTTGATAGAGGAAAGCTTTTGAAGGATGACTACAGGTATGTCCTATTTGGAGCAGCATTTATGTTGCATGGGGAGTTGTTGGCAGGTACAAAAAACCACGGCAAAAGTCAGCTAGAGTCAGTCCAGCCAGAGCCATCGGCGATGTCCTGGTTGGACGTCCAGTACCCACTCCTGCAGGACACAGGTCCCCACGGGTCCAGTGCTGTAGAACTGCTAGCATGGTATGGACGTCCCCGAAACCTTGGGTCACCTTCAGTCTCACTTAATGCTAATGTTGGTATGGATGTCCCTGAAACCTTGGGTCACCTCCAGCCTCGCTTGACGCTAATGTTAAGCAGCTGAACTGAGCTTTAGGTCCTTGACTACAACCTGAGAGGACCAGGACTGGAATGGATACGCTAACAGCACAGCCTAAAGCCCAGGAGCCAAATTTGTTTTGTTAAAACCCAGCTTGTCAGCCACATATGACTTTGCTGTACCTGTGAGTGCTCGAACTCCTGTCACCTGTGCCAGGCCAGGGGCACAGGGCTGGGAGTGGGGAAACGTGGGCTGCACCCTGAGCGATGCTCATGTGGGGTGTGAAAGCCTGGGCATGTCCCCAGACTCCCCTTTTTTCTGCACTTGGTTTATTTAGAGCTGTCTTTAGATGACCAGACACATGGGTCTGGACTCTAGAAGGGCCATCTGAGATGCCAATAATAAGGACACCAAAAATCAAAGTATTTCACAGTGGATAAAATTTAAAATGCAAATTAAAAACTAGACCGCTTCAGAGCAGCAGTTAAGGATCCTGCATCATCAAATGGTGTCACAAGAGCATTCTGGGCAATTACTGACAATTTTTAAGAGAGTATTTTTCTTTCCCTGTAATCTTACATAATGCCTTTCATATGTAATACCTCGAGCATATGCAGTATGCAAAACACTCTACCAACTGTATACAGACAGAAATCATTTCGCCATTAAAAGCAGCCATGGCCAGGGTGCAGAATGGTGACCAGATGGTCTGAGCACAGCGCATGCTGCAAGACTAAAGAGCAGGGAAAAATTTTAGCCGAGACTGCTGGGGCAAACCCAGGCTCTTATGAAAAGCACCATGTGGTTTTTAATGTGCACAGAGTGAAGACAGGACCTCTGATTTTAAGATACTACCCCCCAAGATGTAAATTATCCAGAAAGGCATCCTTCATGCCATGAAGCTTCAGCCCATCACTCACATATATTATTTCAATGCTCGCAAGTTAGATAGGGCGTATTATAAATCTCCAATTATCTCCGGCATGTGCGCAGTTGACTTTTATTTTTGATGATGATAATTTTTTTTTTCTAAGGGTGTCACTAAGACATGGGGAAACAATTTAGGAGATAAAAAAAAAAAAAAAAAGAGGAAAGATTCGAGCCAAATGCTTTCTTACAGGAAACATTTATTTGCACTCGAGTGTCTCATCTAACAAAGTTCCACCATATTTTCCCACAACAGACAGGAACTTGTCTGCATTAGCATTTTAAGAAACGAATCCTAAAGACCAGCAAGTGTCAATACGCTGTCACAAGCGGGATTGATGGCTCTCCACAGAGCTCTTCTCACATGAGTGCAAATGACTGTCTTTTAGTTCATCACAGGCATTTTGGTCAACACAAACTTTTCTTATTTTCACATGGCCTTTAAAATCCTTACGAAAGCAAAACAGAGGGGCTGATCCTGTCCTACCCCAATCAGTGGCAAAACTCCTCTTTGTCTGATTGAAAGCAAAATGAGAACCCAAGGACGAGCAAATGGAATGTTATAATTTTCTGCCACCTGATCTTGCAGATCACGTCACAAATATAGACCTTAAAAGGTGAGAGAGGGACAATTTATAGAGAATAACTTGTTTTAAAAACAAAATACACATTCTACGTGATCTGGAGTGGATATGTCCTGGGCAAAAAGAGCTGGTTTTGATCTGACTTTTGTTTTATATTTAGTGCTGCAAACATCTGCTAGCCTTATTACAAATTGCACTTTGGTAGTCATAATTAGTAACCACATGATGCTGTTCTACATGTGACATTCACAAAATCAGAAAAATATGGGACAGTGGAAGTACTCTATTAACGTAATTTCTGGATGTTATATACAACCACTGTGTGACTCTCTTAGCTTCCCCATCCTCTCCTGATGCAGAGGGATCCCCTTTTTCTCTTTTTTAAAGAAAGATATTTTAACTGAAGCAACAGCTTAGTTACAGATTTCCTCTTGGTGAAGATTGTCACCGGTGATGTCTACCAGCCTGAAAATGAGGAGTGCAGCCTCGTGATGACTGAAGGAAATCTGAAAGCCTCTCCCACTCTCAAGCTTAGGTGGACAAATCTGGACACGCAGCAAAGATGACAACAACAAAGTTCAACTAAAATTGTAAAGCTGCAAGCTTCTTCAGTGTAACACTGGCTACGCTTGACCTTGGAACAGAAGTCTCCAGGATTATAGTCGCAGGCAGTGACTTAATTCAGGTAATTAAACATCCATAAACCTCCCAACAAGAATGAGCGCAAAGTCAACGGCAGGGTTTAGGAGTACTGGAGTCTGCCAGAAGTGGGGGAGAACAGGAGGGTAAAGAAAAAAGGGATGGTTTGGGACCCACGTCCCTCTGCTGCATCCCTCATAGCAAATCACTGATCATGAAAAAGAGTTTTTCACYCAACAGAAATCTTCTGGTTTCAAATACGTTCCTGTCGAGACAGGGTAAAACCAGGAACACCAGACATAATTTGTGAAAAACAAATGAAGTAACAACCCAGGCCAATTAAAACTGTCTCCCAACACCCCCCCTGCAACCAAACTTAACAAATCAACCTCTTCAGAGCAAAAATACTACAAACCAAAGAAATCCCTGACAGCAATTTGGTTTCGGATGCCCCTTCTCCCAAGGCATCAGTTCCTCTCCAGCTAAACCAGCCATGAACAGAGAAGTTCACAAGACACCAGTACATTAGTTTTTCAACATACACCTAGCCGTGGTGGACCTCCACCACCTTCCCACTCTTTTGGGTTCTCCAGGTGCCACTTCCATCAGCACCKGAGCCCTTTTGGCATCAGTGCTGAGATCCGTCACCTCCCCAGCACTTCCAGTGGAGCAGCCCGCTCTCAGCCCCTCCAGCCCCCAGGGGAAGGATTTGGTCCCTGGGGCAAGCAGAGGACTGGCAATGAAAGGAGGGTCTTTGTTATCCAGATGTTTCACTCTGTGGCTGGCAAATACCTTAATGCTGTGTGGCCATCGTTTGATTCGGCTCCCAAATGTGGCATCTAAGCTGTGGAGAGCAACTGTATCACAGCCAGTGGATTTAACATAAAGCCACAGTTACCAGAGGACTTGGTTTGGACTTAGTCATTGATGTCATGGCTAACGCTACCATCTGCTTTCCTTCATGGCAAGGAATCCACATCCTTTCCTCTTCTCATTAATTCTTTGCTTTCTCATCCCACTTTCCTCCTTTCTCTTCCTTCTGCTCCACTCTTTCTCCCTTTGCCCAATTTCTGTTTTTTTTTCTCCTATTATCATCTTGCCTCTTCCACCTTCTCATGATCACTTTCTTTTTCCAAGTCAAAAAACTCATGTGAAAATCTACCAGAAACAAGCCAACCAGGTGAGCTGCTTAGTCTGACCTTACAAAGACATCATCTCTGGCTAGAGAAGACAAGTCCCTGAATTTCAAAATTTGCAGGGTGGGAGATAATTTGGGGGACGTATCCCTGTATGACTCTCTCGCTCTTAYGCTCCTTCCAGGTGCTGTAGGTCCCCATGGCAGATGAGATACTGGGTTAGATCTTTAATTTTGAACCAGGATGGCTTTTCTTGTATTCTTTTTGAACCTAGGAGCCAGATATCAGCCTCTCTATAGTCCGAATGCTCTCCTTAGTCAACCATATGAAATGGAGATGAGTGTTGTCCCTGAAGAGTTATCCACACCATCTATTGGAGACAGGATTGTGTTTCCTTAGACCCAACCTTTACAGATGTGTTTCCTGCAGTGGTGATTCCACATAGTTACTGAGTAGTCTGCTCCAGTGCTTAACCGTTTTTGGTATGAGGAAGTTCTCTAATACTGCATTTAAATCTCCTTTGCTGGGTATTAAGCTGATTATTTCTATTCCTTCCCTCAACAGACATGGATTAAAATCTCATTGCCCTCTACTTTCTACTAACCTTGCAGATAGTGGAAGACTGTCACCACTCTCTAGCTTAAAAGAATCGTATCCTGTCAACTTTTCCAGTCATTTCACCCCAATATTATAGAAAACTTAAATCCTCTTCTCTCCAGAGCAAGCCATGCTCTTTCTGCCTCTGCAAGAGGCAACAGGGCAGGCTCTGAATTGTCTGAGAGAAAATGGCAGAGTCCATAAAGCAGGCAGGGCTCCCAAAGAGGATTTATGGCTGAGGCACTCAAGAGCGGTGTTGTCTGAGTGTTTCTCTTGGAAAGCCCTGCTCGCGCGGGTGCAGCCAGCCCCTATCCCCGTCCTGCTGGCAGCGGGGCTGCGGTATCGCTGCTGCTTCTCCATCAGGGGGGAAGCGGGAGTATATATGGGTAATTAGCATTTTTCAAGAGTGGTGCTGGAGGCTGTTAGAGGGATAAGGGAAAACAAACATAAAATAAAATCCAGGCAAGAGGGTAATATTTCCATCATCAAAGCTGACATACTGCACTGCGAGTCCTTTGAGCAGCAGAAACTTGATGTGCGAACCCCGTTGAAAGAGAAATCTTTGTACGAGCCTTTCTCATTTCAGACTTCGGCACTTCTTTTCACAGGGACAATTTTAAATCTGGAATCATTCACAGACATCCAAGGCCATTAGGTCATGGCATATGACTTCTTCTGAAACAGAGGCCAATGAATTTCACTTACATACCTCTATAAACATTTTTGCAGGGAGAAGTTTGTTCACAAGTGGGAGTTTCTATAGGGAAAGCTAAATGCTTGGGAGGACAGGCAGGGCTTCCACCAGGAAACCCAACTCCTTGAACTGCTGTACTCTGACACCCACAGAAGGGTGCTCAGAAAACTTCCTTCCCCACCTCACTTGTACCATCCTCCTGGACAAAGCCATCAGTCCTCGCTTCTCCAAGCTAGACCCTCTGGGACCTTCCAACAATCAGAAACTCCTCAGACCTAGTGCCTAGTGTGGCTGGATGGGCACTGGAGCATATTTTCTGGTGTTGGTCGGAGGCAGGGAGGATTTTGCTACAGAGGAAAGATGACAAGAATGGAGGAGGATGAAGGCTGTGGAAAAGGTGACACATCTTTCTGATACATTTATTAAGGACCTCTACTTTCCCCCTCTCCTGAACAAGGACTAACAAAAGCTTTTTTTTGTTTCCCATGAAAATTCACACCAAAATATTTACTCTGTAAGAAGACACATTGAGAGAAGGAAACAGGAGACCCTGAACATATTTTGAGTGCTCCAGCATCTTTGGATTTGAATAGTTTTCTCTCTTCTTTACAATAAAACTACCTTTCTCGTGCCTTTTCTGTTCAACCTCCCAAGCAAACATCCTAGGGACACCCACAGCTCTAGTGCTGTCGCTTAGGAAGGAGATGTGGGTTGAAGAGGTGGTTTTCTTTTATTAAATCCCTTTTCTGAGGGCATTTGTTTTCCAAGCCTCCCAAGGCTGTTGGAAGTGCTATCRAGGCAGGGGATGGTGCCGTCAAAGAGGCAGGGTATCAAAGCATGAGCACTTGAATGGTGGAAAGCTGCATAGCCTTCCTATGCAGTTCTGTCCCTTCCCACTTCTCTCGACAGTTTCCGTGTTTCTCGTGAGAGAAGTCTCTCCCAGCCCTCCTCCTTCACCACTCTGTTCCCTGTCTCCCTCTCCCCACTCAACTCTCCCACTCATCTGAAGCTCTTTGGAGGCCATCAGTTTTGCGGCTCCTTCATGAGATGCATTGATTTTGACCACCAATAGCACTGCCTGGGAAGCTAAGTGGGAGTGGGAAAGAGGAGCAGACCTACATAGTTTTGCAGTCCATTCAGAGGGTACCGGGTTGGTTCCTGCTGAGATGAGCTGACGTTATCATGCAAAATCATCACTGAAATCTTTCATTGAAGATCACTACTTAGTATCAAAGTGAAAACTCTCATCACATATCAAGGCGATTATTGGCCAAAGCAACACACACGAGTATTTTCATGCTTGAAAAGTGATGCTTCTGGAGGGGTAAATAAATGTTCAAGTATAATCACAGTTCACACATGTGTTGATGAAAAAGAAGGTATCACAGAACTCAAAACAAACCAGCAGAACAATAAAACCCAGCAAAAACCTTAATTCTGCTTCCCTCCCCCCCAAGGTTAACAAAACCTCTTCAAATCAAGAGAGACCGCACTGGCAGGCAACTATAGGAGGCTTTACATTGATGTTTTCTTTCTTTGAAAAGGCTTTAAATGCTTTTCTCATGTTTTTACAAAAGCTTTTACATTTTCCAGGGGTTCTCTTTCTGTCTGAATGCCACCGCTAGCAAAGGAAAGGAAATTCTTCATGTCCTTTTGTTGAAGCTACGGCAAGGGCTTCATGAGAAAATTCCGCGTGCATGGAGCACCGCATGGGCTCCTATAGACGGCAGGGAGGGAAAATCAACACCAGCCAAGGAAACAAACAGATGTTTCATTCATGGCCATATCAACAAATCAATATCAATCAATAATGAGATCCGTTTGTTCCCCCCCCCGCCCAGAGCTGATCGCCTGACTGCATTTTCCAAGGCTCGGTTGGGCTGAAATCCAAGGGGATTCTGCCTTGGATTGCAAGGCAGATGGGCATGAAAGCTYGTCCCAAAACAGCAGCCATGCAAGCCAGGTGTGCTCCCTACCAGCCTGTGCTGAGGACTGGCATCCAGCCTTGACCTAGACATCCGTAACTAGTTAAAGACCTGTTTATTACGCTTAGCGTCAGACCCAGTTTAGAGAAAGCTACGTCACCGTTAACCAGTACTCCTTGCTTTGATGTCAGTCCCCAACATGCTTTTTTAACGATTATCAAATCATTATGGGCCATGCCCTGCAGAAGACATTCCCCAGAAGTCGTGTGGACCCATCCGACACTCCTCTTACATCTGAGCTGCAGTTGGTGAAAGCAGAGAGAGAAGACGAGTGGAAAAAAAGTCAGTAGTTGGGAAATGGAAAGGAAAGGAAGGATTAAATGGAAAGCTCTGCCAGGATGTAGCCATGGGGAGCTAATTCACCATGGGCAGATCAACTTGAGGGAGGACTGAGTTTAAAGGGTCGAAGTCTAGCAGACAGCTGGTACTCAGCTGGTGATGCTGCTGGTGTGTGCTGCTCCAGCGTAGCCTATAACCGACACCAGGATGCGTTCTGGATTTTTTTTTTTTTTTTTTTTTTTTCTCTCGAAGTGACTTGTACAGGAAATTTTTCCTCATCACATGTAAAAGCTGTTCCAATTCCCCGAAGTAAGAGACTTGGCAAGTCAATTACAAGGGAAGTAGAAGTGCTGAAGCATATGAACAAATTTTAACAACATGCAAGTGTAACTTTTATTGCCAACAGTAGATGCACATTGGAATTTGAGGGGGGGAAGAAACCCTGATGAAGTGGCAAAATACAGTTGTTTTTCTTTATCTACAGAGAACGCTGCGGTTTCATTTGCAGATGAATCACTTTGTTGTGATTTATTCAGTTTGTAAATGGATCTGATTTATTTTCCCAGGGGATTTGAGAGATTTTTTTTTTAGTAAAGCAAGTTATCGAGCCGGCTTACAATGAGAGGCAACATAATTGCACCAAAATGTTTGAAGAAGATCAAGTTAGGGTGTCACCTGCCAGAACATTTTGGCAACAAAACAGAACAAAATCCAAGAATGTAAGAACGTAAACAAAAAAGCAAACAAACCCCAAACAAACCGCTATCAAAAAAAAAMCCCAAAAAAACCCCCCAAAAAAAGAAGGAAAACTAGGATCTAGACAAACCAAACATAGAGCCGTTAAAAGAGCCTTTAAAGGAATATCCTCCTTTGGAGCACTCTGTTCCAGGGCACTATAATATCAACTTTGCCAGAGCAATTAAATTGTTTAATAATCAAACCTGGATCTCATTTATATGGCATATGAACAYAGTAAAATAGAGCGTATGGAAAGTGTGCTGTACAATAAGATGTGGTTTATTTCATATCACAAGTTTGCTGGTAATTAGATAGTTCCTATCACAGGAAAAAATGTTAACGCCTAGCAAATATAATATATACAGCTAGCAGATTTGCAAGCTTCAATAGTTTTCCTACACTCACGGTCTTTATTTTTTTTATTTTGCGTCCCACTGAGAACATGGAAGTTGAAGATTCAATCCAAATCGCCAGACTTAGTGGAAAGATGCTCCGATTAACTCAGGGACTCTTGTACCTGGCCGCAGAATAAAGCTTTCCAAAAATGAAATKGTTATACTTAAACCTACATACAGAATCTATCATTCTGGCAACAGTTTTAAACTAGAGGTGGGTCTGCTCCAGACACAAGCAACTTTTCTCAGGAGTTTCTACCTAAAGAGWTTTTTGCTTCCCTTCTTACACGTGTAGCAAATGAACTGAATGCRGATGGTTTTCAGCATCACTGTCAGAAAGAAAGAATACAAAGTTTTGCCATTTATACTCCGGCTAGAAAGTACTCTCTTCAAAACACCAGCCACATTAGATGAAGCCTGTGCAACCAAACGCAACTCTACAAACCACCTCCTGTTATCAGAAACACTTTGGTTACGAAGAAGCTTTCGTTTTCAGCGCAGAGGAATGGACCGATGCTCAACTTTCTGCTGTGGAAGAATTGATTTGGATAACATGGCCACTTCTCCTGGCAGGAGAGGACTCAAAGTCTATTTTAGCAGCAAGTGGAACACCTCCCGCTTAGAAAGTTAGCGTTCCTGAGGCAGGTTGGAAAGAGTTTACAATAGGCTTTGATGCCTTTGCTCAGCCACATTTCCTCTTCCAGGATTTGTTGGGAAGAGGGGGAGGGCGAAAAGGGAATAGGTCCCAAACCCTTTACTATCTCTTCTGAGCTTGTTGTCTTTTGTAAGCCACAAAGACCAGATTTGCTTTTGTAAATCCTTAGTAATTAAACGAGTACTTCACTGGCTATATTCTTCAATGGTCTTGTTTCCTAGGTTTTGCCTTTGACAGTCATATTTTGCAAAGGCTGCTAAGATGACTAGGCACCTTACCCTACTTAACACTAAACCAATTGATGCCCGTGCACACTGCATGAAGGAGGAAAAGTTTCATTAATGGCACTTCATTAAAGAACTGCGCTGGAAAGCCCTAAATGTGACCGAACCAACCGAAATCCAGAGCGAGCTGTCTATTAGGAAAGCAACAAAGACAGTTTCGGAAACTGAACTCTGGCTCCGCTGCAGCGGATTAGGAAGAGTGATGGGATTAGTGTTTAATGACTTGGGGCAAGAGACAAAGGGAATTTCGACAAAGAGGCTTAGATATGGAAGAATTAACACTCTCTATCCCAACCATGCCTCTGATGACTTCCAGCATTCTTTCCTGGCTCTGCTGAAGTTTGGGAAGGGGGCGGGGGGGGGAACAAAACAAAAAAAGACTAGCGGGGCTTTAATACCTCCTTAGCCTTTTCTTCTCGCAGTTCTTTCTCTTTTTCAAGAAAGAAAAGATCTTTTAATTTTTCTTAATCAATGCAATAAGCAAAKTTGCTAAGGGCTCGTGCTTCAGCAAACTGCAGATGATCGCATTCCTAGCCACGCATTCATGAGTGATACTTGCTGAGGCTACAGACCTCTCTCTCCGTGTATTTATACAATATATATTAATACATACATACTTATAGACATATTTATAGACATATTTATATATAGATATACATATATCTATATAGATATAAATAGATATCTATCTATATACATTTATACAGATAAAGCACATACTTTTAAAATGACTTAACAGGGAGTGGAATTCGTTTGCAATTGCATGGACTTGAGAAATCCTCTTTGATTTGGGGTTGTCTTACATAATATGGAGCAGGGTGAAACAGGCAGGAGGAGCACATAACTCATTTACTCATACAGTTAATCACAGGCTTTCCCAGAGTGACACAATTCAGGGCAGAACATATATTAACGATCGGTAGAGCCCATGAGCCTGATTTTGCATACAGAAGGTGTAACTCCATTGGAGTAATTCATGATTTACTTCAGCATAAGGGACAAAGAGAAGGAAGACTAAGCAGTAATTATTTAGCAGATAAAACCTCTTGAAGCTAAAAGTAATTAATTAAATAAATATTTTAAAAAGGCCAGTAAGGAAGCTGATCCCCTCAACTATGATACGGTGACATTAACATATTTGAGCTCTAAGCAGTACTCCAGTCTCTGACCCTTTGGGTACTAATATCAAGGAGACAGCGCTTAAATAAATATTCTGCAAGCACCAAACACCTGGGAGGAACGAGCTTAGGGGGACTTCTCCCGAGAAGTGCTGTGCACCTACTCTGCTCCAGGAGCCTTTGCAGCCCGCCGAGCCAAGGGAAGCACCTGCACGTCGCTGAATCGGGGCCTTTTATAGCTGCTGGTCCACGTTTCGCAGAGGTAGAGACGCCATCCTACAACTGTGCAAAGTCTTCCTGCGCTGTAAACCAACTCAACATGTAGTTATTTTTTTATTTTAGTTTTTTTAAACCAATCCAAAGCGCTTGCAGAAAAGCTAGGTATTCATTTCACATGTTAGCCAATATGAAATGCTCCCAGAGCAGCTTTAGACTCCAAAGTATTATTTAACCAGTGTGGTTTAGTAGGACAATAGCAGCCCCCTGCCGTAATCCATTCAGGGGCAATACCATCAGTCAGTGTGAAATTAAATACATTACAGGGTAAGAGCTTAATGCGTTTTATAGGCAGTTGTTCATCCACATCAAACTTTAGCTTTTAAAATCCTAACATTTGATCCCACAACAGGAACCATGCCTCGAGAATGAGATTGGCACATTTGCACTGCCAGCAGGGCAGAAAAAGCAGAGCGCAGCCTTTAGTGGGAAATGCAATTGCCTGAGAGGGAAAAATGCTCGCATCAAGAGAGCTCTGCAGAGCCACAATTGCTTGTAATACCTAAGCAGGGCTGGAAAGACGGTAAATACAAACCCAGGGCTGGCTGGCTATGGGCTATTAGAATCAGTGTTTCCTACCACAGTGCATGTGGGTTTCACTTATATACCTATACATATAATAATAATAATAATAAAAAATAATAATAATAGGGTTTCTTTAATTCATCCATACAAATTCTGGTTCTGCAAACTATTATACATGTAATCCTTATTTCCCACGGAGTTCGATGGGACTTTTTGCTTGAGCAGGCGGTATTCCCATATCGGAGCCTGCAGGCTCATGCCTTTACACTAGCCTCATGCTCTTCCTTGACCCAGCTGCCAGGTCTTGCACGGGGGTTGTGCCCACCCGTGCTCTAAAACCCAAACGCTCCGGCTTCCCTTTGCCACGGAAACAGCCTGAGCTGCGAAAATAGTTCATAAAAGAGACGTACGGAGAGCACCAAGCAGAGGAGCCTGTTAAATTCTGCTCTTGGTTACACTTGCTTAATGCAGGAGTAAATTCCATTTGCTTCAGCCGAGTTACTCTGGATATAAATAGGTGTAAGTGAGATCAGAACTGGGTCCTTAGAGAGCCCTCTGCCTTCTGTGATGCTGCTTCTTAAAATGAAGCACTGATAAGCCCCAGTGGTAAAAAAATTATTATTTAAAACATCTTCAGAGCTATCTGTTGCCCAAAATGGCTTTTAACTGTTGAAAGAACATCAAACATTTAAAAATGCATAATCTGCTCTCAGCACCGGCACACAGTGCCAGGAATATTCGTCAGCCTTATGTTTTTGGATCATATGTCACAGCGGATTATCTGACACTCCATGAACATTGACTGCTTCCTCCAGTTGCGGCTACAAGACTTGTTCTCAGGCATGTCACTGGATGCTACAAGCACCATGAAGTGGATCCTGCCTTCACAGTGAGGGTATTGTACCTCCCCAGCCTACGAGCAAAACTACGCCTTGTATCCTGATAATGCCTTCCCCCTTTGAACAGAAAGAGCCAAAAGCAACTTTGATGAGTTTTCTTTAGCGATGAACATTTGGATAACTCTTTAAAATATTCCAGGGCTCCAGATGCTATTTATCCAGTGGTGTGAGTTGAGAGCTGTAAGCCCCACACCTAAAGAAAGGCTTTATTGCCTGGGGTGAGTGGGTGGGAAACTCTTTAGGCTCAAACAGGGTCAGTGAAGCTACAGGCGAGCRCTGCAGCTGACTCCGAATACAATGCGGGAAAGGCACAAAAAAAAGGATGCAGGGAAATCAAAGGGAGAACTGAATTTATTTGCAGGCTTGTGTTGTCTAGCTAAATGGGGACAAGAAAGGGGAGTCCAGGATCCTCCTTTGCAAAACATTTCAGCTAGCCAGAAATATTTTAACTCACAAAAAAAGTCCTTTTTATTTTTACTCTCCCCTCCTGATGCCAAGATTAGTCCTTTAAAAGATATTCCTTTGGTCTCTACCTTCTTTCCTTTCAGCTGTGCCTTATGTGCTTTTCTGGGACAAGTGGGAATTGTGTCGAAGAGACAAGAGGAGGAAAACTTCTCTGCCACATAGCCACCTGCCTCTTGCACTACTCCTCCTCTCTTTCCGTTCTTTCCTGCTCTTCGCTCTGCCCCCTCGTTAAGCCACCTAAGGCTCAGTCCCTTCCCCACGCTGGAGCTCTGGAGGCATGGGAAGCTCATATATCCCATATACTCTTCCGGAATACTCCCCACTTCTCTGATGCCCACCTGCAACTCCCTTACACGCACTGCACTCCCCGTCAATGCATTGGGCAGCCCAGATTCAATGGTTTCAAATCTCCTTCCTTTCTTCCCATCTTTMTTCCTGCACTGGGAGATTGCAAGGTTAAGTCTGCCCCTAAATGCCACCGGTTCCCCTTGCTTACACTCCCTCTCAACTGTATCTTCTCAAAGATGATGCCACGTAACACAACAGCATTGCAGCCCTTCACCCAGCAGCTCATGACAAGCTCTTAGAAAGATGGTTGTGGACCAAGGAGAGCATGGAAAGCACTACTGCAAGAAGAGCCAAACCTCCTAACCCTGTGAATTACCCACACCGCATAGCCAAGGACCACTGCCAAGAAGAGCCAAAGGGAATGGCTGCTCCTTGAATGGCTCACAGTCAAAAAAGGCCAGTTGTTCTTTTGGGTCCTCCGTTCAACTGCAGACCAGGATGACCCAGAGACACCAGTATGGGCACCCCCAGTCACCACATGCACTCACCACAGCAGGTTTGGCTCTCCCAGCAGCTCCTGGGCAAGCCCAGCCCCAGCTGAGACACAGGTTTCACAAGAGCCTAAGAGCCAACCCCTTGGCCAACCCTACATTACTGCGYGGCAGGGAGGAAGCCACATCCTGACCCTGTATTTCTATTTTTCAGGGTGGAGGAATAAACTCTTAAATTTTCTTCCCTTAAACTACATTTTGTCAACCACCAAGGAGTCCAGTTTTGGTAGATGGGCTCCTAACAGGTTAGATCAGCACTGGCCACCGGTCATTAGCAGCACCAGAGGCTCAGAGGCACTAGCTGTCAAGACTCTGGAAATGCAGCTTGTTTGCATTTTTTCAGTGAAATGTGTTAACTAAAAAGAAAAAAAAATTCAGAAAGAACAACCAACATATTCTAAGGCAAACATTTGACTTTTTTTTTCCTCCCCAAGAAGGAAAAAAAAGCTCCCCCACTTATTTAATAACAAAAACGTCAAACATGGAACACCTATTGGAAAAAAAACCTTCACCAAAAATTAATTGGCAGTTGTATCTTCTGCTCTACCGCACTTTTCTCTCTAATATCTGAATATCCTGATCATCCGGCTCAATTTCTAATGGAAGGGAAACCCACATGTGCCGGTCAGAGCCATGTTTTTCTCAGCTCCAGGCTGAAGCACTGAGGAATTCCTGGGAGGATGGAGGTGGCCTCAGGCTCTCACGCCAATTCTCCTGCCTCCCACTGCCACCCCCCCTCCAAATTGCCATCCTGCTCTTAACCTTGCCCCCTCAGCATTTCTGGGTGGGTCCTGAAAACACACACATACTTCTTTGCCACTCCTTGTCTCAGCTGAAACCTGTTCCCATCTACCATTACCTCACCCCGACACACAGGTGCACCTCGGGGCTTTTCGGGAAAACCTATATTTCTCACAAAACAGATGTCTGTGCGTGCAGAAGGGTAAGTGGAAATGCACCACAGAGTGATCTGGGTTTTCCAGACTCAGCACCATTAGCTTACTTTCTTCATTTGTTCTCTATGTTTTTGCTAGTTGATATCCTGACAGCATCTTTGCAATGAATAGGACTATTCAGAGCTCTTCAGTAACTGCTTTCAAGTCATCAGAGGGCAATTCCTCTCCCAATCCCAAGCCACTTAGCCTGGCCCATGCTGAAAATGAATGCCATGGCCAGGCTGTACTCCCAGGCACGTAACAATGACGTTGAGTTCAATTTGGCTTTCACCAGCAGACCTGTGAGGCCGCTCTGAAGTGGGAAGGGAGCTCGGAGACCCGTTCCCTGGCTGCACTGCCCGCTCCCAATGCTTTATCACAAACCTTGAGATACTCAATATTTTCATTAGAATTTCAGGTTTGACTTCATCCCAGCCCTCATCCCCAATAAGTTTCAATCCCTTTTGGTTTTGGACGTAAGCCTCAAAACATAACCCAGAGAGTCAGAAATGGGAAGGCAAATAAAACAAACCCAACGTTTTTATCACACTGATGCTGGGGACTGTGGCTCCTGATTTTAGACCCTGACTCATAATATACCTTACATACACTTTACCCTGGAACTGTGTCAGCAGCGATAGGTTTCTGCCTGACTCGGTTTAGAGGAGACCAGACTCATGCCTGTTAAGTAAAGAAAATACAAAATTATTCTGGCTTTCCAGCGGTGAAACCGAGGTGGTGATGCAGCCCTGAAATAAACCTGGCAAAAATCCCCAAAGCTTGGTTAAGTTTTCTCTATCATTTTCATTCTCAGACATAGAGGACAGAGAAGGTGACATGACCCCATCCCCGTGCACTTCTCCTCAAAAAAAAAAAAAGTGGAAAAAAATCCTTTGTGGTTTGTCCATCGACCAGAAATAGTAGAAAGGTGACCTGCTTTCAAGATGTTTCTGTCCAGTTTTTGGTATCTTCTTAAACCTGGATATCCCAGCTATGGGCTCAACTATTTGCTATCATCCAGACAAAACTCAAACCAAAATAAGTTTCACTTATTGCTAGATAATGCAGTTTCTTCTGTTGTTCTCTTCTCTCTAGCCAAAGAATTACCTGATTTCACCAAACTGAAACAGAGTTCATAACCTGTCTCCACGACCATCCTGTTTGGATATTTTCTTTACGTGAGACTGCTTTCAGCAAATGGATAGTACACAGGCTAGCCAACACATTAGACTGGTAAAATAAATAGACACCTTAAAAATCCAGATTTTTTTTGTCTATAAGAACCATAAAAATACAGAATTCTGTAGAAAGAAAAGCTGAAATGATACAATACTGTTGACCAGCTCTCCCGCTCCCCCTGCAAACGCAGCACTTTAGATGTATAAATACCTCCAGCTTTCCTGCAGTCCCCGCAGGAGGAATATTGCCCGCTGGGGCAGCCAGCCAGCCCCAAGGCCAAATAAATGATGCCAAAGCCTCCCAACAAGAGTTAAGCACTGGCTGGGCCTTGTGCAGCCCCTAGGAAGCTTTGCAATGTCAGAGGTTGGATTCAGCTGCGTTTAAACATCTCCTTCTCCTCCCTCCCTCCACGTTACCCCCCGTTATTTCAGCTGACAGATGCCCAAACCCCCAGCAGCCAGCCGAAACGCCAGTGCGAGCCTCTCTCTTCCCAGAAATGCTTATCTGCAGAGAGCAAAGCAGCCTCTTGCCAGTCACATTTGGTGATGCCTTGAGGTGCTCTCTTAAGCAAGAAGTCACCAAATACCTGTGCTCTCTTGGTTCAGGGCATTACCCTCTCTTACTGTATTTGTCTTGCCCCACCGTAAAATATTTGCTGGCAAGAGTGAGCACCTACGCTTGTGTGGAAGGCAGACTGATACGCCATGCGGAAGGGTTGGCGTTTTTTTTCCCCCCTTTATGAGTTGCTATCTTTGATCCATTTTTCATATGTTTCCCTGTGCAAGTGCACAAAGACAAATATTCATTGTAATATTTATGAACGCAGCCTGATAGTTACTATGGTTTCAAAGAAAACAGGAAAAATGGATACAAAACTGGATGCGCTTCACGTTAGGCGGCTATAGGTACGGCACATGTTATAAATTCTGTTCAAACTGACTCACTTCTTTCGATGAGGTAAGTGTTGACATTAGACAATTTGGTGGGGAGCATTTATTTCTGCATTTATTAAAATGTCAGTAACAGCAGGAGTAACACCTCCTAAAAGGCTTGCAGGTGCTTGTCTTCAAAAATCCAACATTTGAAGAGGATAAAAAGGTACAAAACTACATTTAAAATGATTCACCGGTGGCTGGAAGAGAATAGATACGTTCGGGTGTTTAATTAATGCATGTAATGCATAATTGACACTGCTCAAATCCAAGCGACTGCCCAAACTGCTAAATCTCAGCATGTTCAAAACGCTCTGCAGAATCAAAGTGGAAGAGAAGGATTTGTGCAGATTTCGACGTGTTGCCAAAACAACACACTTAATTTATTCAAGGGCTGCGCTTTAGACATACCCAAATGCAGGTGAGCGCTACCTCTGAAATGTAAAGTACTCAAGTGAAAAGGAAGGGGACGAAAAATATATTGGTAAAAATGCATTCAATATGTAAAAATAGCTCTGCAGAGGTCAGGGTGCTAAGCAGCGGAGGCAATGCCTAATGACTACAGATGAAGCATCGGGCTGGCACAATAGCACAAAGATTTTTTCATTCTCTCTCTCCGAAAACCTTTCAGGATGCTACTTGTGTCCCCCTTTTCTTGGATCTCCAAAGAAATTGGTAAGGCTGGAATAAGACGTCGGCTTGTTCACATCACAGGGAAATATAAACTGAGGTCAAGAAAACCACAACATCTGGAACATGAGAAAAGGATTTACTGTTAAGGGCTTAATGAACTCTGAAAATAAAGTTCTCAACTTTGCTAATTTGTTTGGGCTTCAAAGAGGAATAAGATGCGAAGCTGGAAAAAGGTTTTATAGCTCTCCTGAAGAAATAAGAAGTACATTTGAGCTAAAATTAGCAAAGCCCAATGACAGTAGGGAGAGCGTCACTGTTATTTAGCTGATGCTAGGAGAAAATGCTAAATTGTAACTGCTAGTGATTTACGTGCAAATTATTGTGGGAAAAGAGGAATGATGGACTCTTTGGCTTTGCAGCTCAGGGACAGACAGCATCCCTGAACTGATGGGGGACCAGGCTGGGTGGGGATGTGCAGGTTCTTGCTGGTAATAAGGATCTGCCTTTCACCCAGGACCGGATGGGTGAAAGGATGCATCTGTCCCATCATTTTAGCTTGAATTAGGAATGCATATGACTATAGCACTTCGGTTCAAACTGTGAGCTGTTTTTGTGGTGTGCAAAGCGAAGACCCGTTCAGATGAAACGAAAGCTGGAAGATATACATTTAATGCACTCCAGGCACTACACCAGGCACTCAGTCCATGGGAACCAGATGAAAGCTAATCCAGGGGAAACCCTTCCACAGTGCATGCATAGGGAAGGTGGCAGATGCTCAGCACTGTCTCTTTTGCTCTACACATCCCCTCCAACTTTGCTGCCCTGTGTGCTGAAGTAAACCGTAGCAAAGCTTAGCCATTTGGGAAGTTGACTGCATATACTTCTAAGGCTATTTCTGTGCAGCGTCTCATACCTGCAGGCATCAGTTCTTTCCTTCGTTCCCCTCAAAGAACAGCATTTAGTCCCCCGTTAGGCCAGGGACAAGAAGCTGGGTGAGGACGCAGGTACAGATTGTTCCCAGGACAGCTTTACTGCAGTGATGTGCCCGACAAACAAGAAGTAAAAAATCCATTTGAGATTTTACGGCTTGCTCCCGCAGGGTAGTGAATATGCTGGTCTTGCTACTGTCAACCGGGAGGGCAAACGCTTCTCTTGCAAAGATGCCACAGACTCGATCCCAAGTCTCCTCGCAATGCAAATCAGACCCAATTCCACTTAATCCAGGGAGTTTTGACTGTAAAGGGACTGGAAATGAGAGGAGCATTAGGTCCCCAGGATCAGGATCTAATTACGATTGCCACCCGCTTCTCTGCTTTTAGCAAGGGGCCATCTATTGCCTGATAATTGAAACTGTAATAATTTCAGCGGTCCAGGCCAGGAGGACAGTGGAAGGAGAGCACACGGAGCAGCAACTGGGTGATTTCCCTGACACAATACTTTGACAAGGTTTTGGTAGCATTTATGACCCTCTTTTACCCTCAGCCATCAATACAGCTGAGGTTCATTCACCACACAGAGCTGCAGGCTGCAAATTGTCTTCGTCGGGTGTAAAAAGGAGAGTTGATACATAATGCGAT
This sequence comes from Phoebastria nigripes, assembly GCA_035582835.1. NCBI lineage: Eukaryota > Metazoa > Chordata > Aves > Procellariiformes > Diomedeidae > Phoebastria > Phoebastria nigripes. Next base: position 1,056,136 of record JAYKAV010000123.1, read on the forward strand.
GCAGTTCTCATCCTGCTCCTACCTGTGAGATCCTGGTCCTCCTATAAGTAACAAGTGCTTTCAGGCTCGGGCTATTTTTGCTCTGGATCAAGCTGAGGGGACAGGCCTGAGCAAGGAGAGAAGCAGCGGCTGCTCTCCACAGAGGGATGAGCCTTGGAGGATTTTCACCAAAATCACGGTTCTGCAGACTGGAGTTAGCAACAGTGGGAGGATAACAGTGTTTGGAGTGGTTTTCTTCAGAAAACAGACAGCTTCTCCCCTGCACGTACACATCTCTGCATCGCTGATGTCAGCTCGCATACTGCTGGCTCGGCCATTAAAGAGCTATATATTTATATAGACACATTTTCCCTGGTGTATGTATGTACATGTGCTCAGCTTATGAAGACACTGAGACAGACAGCGGGTATCGGCTTCATGAGACGGCACCAGAGGACACCGATTTCCTCACACCCTCTGTTTGCTTCTGTCCTTGAAGTGCAACACACTAAACGACAGCCACTTACAAAAACCCCAGCACAGCATTTTAGTCCTTTTCTACAGAAGGAAAAAAAACATTTCCCTGTACGTCCATTGTGTTTTGGGCTTCCTCACTGCATGGAAAATACATAACAAAACAAATGCGCGAAAAAAAAAAAAAAAAAAAAAAAAAATTACAGCTTTGTGGTCTTTGTGGTGCACGGCGGAGGTATCGGTTCGGGGTGCAGGTGTCCACACTATCACTTCACCACCATAGATGGCAGTAAATGCCCTTCATCTCCACGCTCCTGCCTGAGAGGTACAATCTCATCAGTACCCTTGTTTTCTCTTTCCTGAATCACAAACCCAGTTACACAGCATCCTCCCTGCGAGGATCTCTAAGGACATTACCAATATTAACAACTTAAGGCTCTGGGCACCCCCAGGCAAGAGCGTTATTTCTACTTTTTCAAGGATGAAACACCTCAAGTAATCTCACGTGCCCAGGACGAACATCAGAAACCTACGGAAGGGCTGAGAAAAGAACTTGAACTTCCAGGCAGCCAAATCAGTCATGGCTATCGTCCCCGTACACAGGCCGGCACAAAACAAGGACTTCATGTCACGAGCTCAACCAGACGCCCAACCTGTCCGTAGGCTGCCGTGGTGCATCGCGCCATCAGTGGAGCCACAAAACCATCACACGTGGGCAGCCTGTTTCCATAACTGACCATGCTGAGCAATAATTTCACCTCGAAGAGAAATATGGGGTGTGGGTTTCACTTATTTCCTTCCTTGAGGCTTCCCCTGTGGAAAGGACTCGGGGAAGAGCTGCCGGTGGCACTGCTGCGGCTGGTAGGTGGCACGTGGGATGGGGACYGTGGGGGCGGCTGCGTAGCCGGGCAAGGACAAGGCAGTCCCGACTATAACAAGAAACATCAAAGGCAAATTTCATTGAGAGCAATCCAGAGGCTTCCTATAACACTAAGCATACAGGCAGGCCTCCTCCCTTTCTACAATTATTAATTGTAAAATAATGATTTCCCTGAGAAAGAACTTTAATTCTTCGAGTTAACAGTATACTCACATCTGTTTGCAGTAAATATTTCAAAGTGACTTTGGGGAGGAAGGAAAAAACCCACCACCCAACCTTACATGAGTTTAATACAACTATTTCCAAGCATATGCTCATAAAATATTATTTGGGGAAGATTCATTGAAGCGCTGATGAAAACGTAGTATTTGTTTGTGATGCCAAGAAGGTTACTCAGAGCACTAAAACTTGAAGCGATTCCCTTTTGTTCCTGCACCGATGGGGCGTTTGGCTGAACGGGAGCAGGGTCCCCACCCTCCCCTCTCCTCTCCTCCCCGCTTAGAAAAAATGGCAAAAATTGACCATTAGCTGGGGATTAGCTCATACATTAAATAATGTTGTAAAATATTTTTATGGCGCTACTTCTAGCGGTTTTAAAGATTACTATTCAGGACACCTAAAGCTCAGGGTAAAAGATATATATGCATGTATTTTTTTTTTGAAATGGGAACGTTATCTTTAAGCACTGAAGATTACAACTGATTGCAAACTGGCAAAGCATCGACATTTACAGTGAAATCGTTCTTCTCTACTAAACACAAAATATCATAAGTATAATTACCTCATAATAATTACCTAATCCTTATTATTTTGCTTTTAGAATATTTATTTAGGCTTGGGTTACTAAAATTTCAAATAATACGGGGCCTGCTGTCATGGCTTTTTATCCAAATGACTCGTAGTCTCTTGTAAACAGTTCTGTGATCTGATTTCCATTGGGACAGGAGTTGTAAAAGGCCAGGGATTTGCGATGGATTTACACGTATACTGTTTCAGTTAAGTTACCAAGGTCGACTTAACAGCCCTTTTCCTCAGAGTCTTAAATACATTTGCCACCCAGCCTCTTTATACCACGTTCAAGGAAAGGGGTGATGTGATTGTAGAGGATGCTTGAACTTCACTGGAAACCCCAATTTACATTCTTTCAACCAGCAGTGGGATTTTTTTTTTTTTTTTTTTTAAAAAAAAAAAAAAAAAACGAGCTTTGCGGAGTTGCTAGAAAACCAATTCTTGCTAATACGCACACAGGCAAGACACAGGTTTCTTTGAGTTTTGAAAAGGTCATTCAGGCTTCGGAAAGCAACAGAGAGTAACACTCGCAACTCAATTGTATCGCAGATATTAGCCTAGCCCTCTGAAGTCCAAGTTTTGTTCTCAGGCAAAATATATCAGATTACTAACCCACAATAATAGATCTTTTTCAAAAGCAAAGCTCCTCCAGACTAAATACCAAACAAACAAACATTAACACCCTTTGATGGCTYGCTGCCTTTTCAGTAAAGTTCAAATAGTTTGACTTGTGGTGATTGTGCAGAAATGTACTGATAATAAAGGTAAACGAAATTTGTGGTTAATTCTCAGGTCTGAATGACTGGTCTGATTGTCTCGTTCACTTGGCAAACAATTTCTTTTCTAAATGTTATTGCAGCCACAGATATAATTTCTCTAACGCTGCAGAATCAGATTAAAATATGATACAGAAGCAGCACTTACCTTGGGCTGATTAATATGCTTAAGCTGTTACTGTGCCACCATGCTTAAAAGCATAAAGATATGCTTTTCTACACTAGTCTATATATATTGATACCTCCCGTGTGCCAGGAAAACCTCTTTGATTAGTCACACTAAACCATTGCTTAAGTGGTACGAATTTCTCAGGCCTGCACTTTCCATAATCAAGTAATAAATTCTGGGACTAATCATAAGCAGTGCTGTCTCTCCTAGGTGATGCGCAAGGAGATTCATCAGGAGTTTCTTTAACCAGAGGAAAACTAAAACGCCTTGAGTAATTAAAAATGCGTCCTACAACTCGGAGCAAAATTCATTTCAGAGGTCACAAYGTAGACTGAAAGCTATACAACACTTCACGGCGAGCACTTGACTCTGTGTTTTGGGAGGGATTTTTGTTTGAGCATGAACTTCTGCTCAGTCCTTTTTGGATCAGCCAGCTAAAAAAAAAACAACGTTCAGCAGGTAAAACCAAAGTGCTGTTGAAATAAAGATATTTAGGGTTTTCTTCTTCCTCTTTCACAGGCCGACGGCGACTGCCCGAGGAGGYGCGTACATGGTGATCTTCTACAATCCAGAAGCTTTCCTCTACCTGCGTGCCATCTCTCAGAGCTGCAACAATCGGCTTTGAGCAACGGGGACATCTGAGCTGGGCTTTTGAACTTGATTATATGAAATATATGAATATACGAAACCCTAAGACCTACAGAGTACTCTTCAGCACTCTGCTGCCCTAAATGACAACATTCTTTAAAACTGTGCGTGAAATTTAATCTAATTCTTTTGTACTCGTGTTACCATACACTTGGCTTAAACATTGCGTTTTTAAGCCAAAATGCAAAGTTAATCTATCATAATGCCCCTCCAGGTGAGATTTATTATAGATCACTTTCTAAAACCCGTGTGTTCTATGTGCATACCATATTCATCTTATTATTATCCAGTTGAAAAATTCCCAGTGTGTGCAACGCCTCAGATATAATAGCAGGCATGCCAACAGAATATGACACTTATGCTAATCTGCACCCCGCTGTGGAAAAACATACACAAGGATTCCATTACCACATTCATTAGGCTGCAGTGCACTTCATCTTGAATAGGGATTATGAACTATAATAGAGTGAAAACAGTTGATTGAATCCACTTAGCCAAATCTCTATGACATTAGCCAAATATTTCAGCGTGAGGAAGAGGAGGAGTTGAACCTTACCCTGGCGGGATGTGCTGCCAGCGCCCCGTCTTTCTCCGGCGCTTCGGTTTGGATGGGGAGAGTTTTGAGAAAGCCAAGGTCATGATGACACTTTGCGCTGAGACAGTGTTTTAAATATTCAAAGTGCTGCCCAAGAATTAGTCAAGAGCAACGTGACAGAGATGCTGTTGGGACCGATGGGGACTTTCCAGACACATGCACTATTACTTGTTTTGCACAGGTTCTTCAAAGCACGTTAGCAAATTCTTCATGCACCTGTTATATGCTTTTTTGGCCCCGACGCAGAAGATTTCCAAGCTGACCATACATGCAGCAAAACTTCCCAGTGACGACACTGGGCCGCTTAAATAGTAATCACATTCAGATGAACAAAGATGTTGTCCAGTTCTGTGTTCAAGTTTCCCAAGTATGCTTTGAGTGTACATTCAATTTTCGGTTCTACACAATACAGTTGCCACCTGACAGCCTGCCCTTCTTGGCAGACAATTCAACTCCAACTATTTAAAATATTGTCAGAAATAATAAAGTCCGGAATACAAGTTACCACTTGAGAAATGTTTTGGAATTTAGTTGTGCCCAGAAAAAAAAAAAAGAAAAAAGAAGGAATGAAGCCTTCCCCACGTACAAGAGTCAAAAGAATGTAATAAAAACCTTCTGTGCTTAGTATTCAGTCATTTCTGGGACTCTCTTGTTTATATACGTCCTTTTAATGTAGCAACTAAACAGGAAGTTCCTGTTAGCAGCAGTGCAATGTAACTGAAAGGAGAATCGCTGAAACTTGTGATAGAAACTCTGCCACACTCTTTTCTTTCAGTTAAAAAGCAAAAGGAAAGGAAAAGAACAGAAAACCATGGAAAGCGTCATCGAGCAACCAAATACATTCAGTATGTCTAAACTTTGTTTTCCTTCCATGCATCTGACCCACGTTGCACGATACTTACTTGGGGGCATTTGCTGAGCTCAGTTATCTCCCAAGTGGTTCCTGCTCCTGCTGCACCATCGGTTCTTTTTCCACCCAAGTTTTGGCAAAGCTGGAGGCAGTTCCAGCTGGGACAGACGAATCCAGCATCAGCCAACACCAGCCTGGAGAGAGGACATCTCCAGGATGGCCTCATGGGGAGAAGCCGGCATGGATCAGCAAGGATGACTCCTGAGCTTTTCCCTCTTAAAAATGCAAGAATGGGGAATTGGAGGATGAAGAGCACTTGCAGGTGCTCCCCTCTGCACCTTCTCCTGACTGACAGTGGTGAAGAAGCCGAGGAAGAATACAGATAAAATTACGAGTATAAAAACAAGAGATGGATGGAGTTGACGGGAAGGTTGGGCAAAAGTAGGATTTGGCGTCAGAATTCATGTGAAGAGAAAGGTGACAGAGATTAGATGGGACTTGGCAGCGGGAAAGTTGGGAGGGACCAAACTGGCAGTGGCGTGGGATGAAAGACTGAACTGATTTGGAATCTGGGGAGAAAAAATGAATTTCTGGGCAAAAAGCAGCTTATACAACAGCAAGACATCCAGCATCACGTTAATCAATGTGCATGGGAGACCAGGCAACTAATCATCACACAGGCATTGGGTATAGGCTGCAGGGGTTCAGGAATAAAGCTATGTATCATGGGCAGGGCTTACCGCTGATGTTATTACACTTTTTGTTGGTTTTTTTTTTTAAATATCTCATGTAGGGAATTTCTGAGCCTGTAGAGTTAGCAATACTGTCAGTGGAAATGGCACCAGGGTCCAGCCAGCTTCATAAATCCCCTGTTGGATTCTGGATTTGGCATTGACCTCTGCAGGCGAAAACTGTTTCGCTGGCATTACTTACCCAGTTTTCAAAGTCTTGTCCCAAAATAAAGAATTGGGTTTCTGCATACACGCAGGTACTCAACTCAGGAAGATGTTGAGTGCTATCTGAAAGGGTGATTTCAGCGGAAGCTAAGGTAGGTTGGTATTTTATGGTGTCAGGTCTTTTGACTATAGGCCTGGTCTTCGTGGAGAAAGTTTTATTGCTAACTTCAGAGGGAACAGCTCTGCAGCCTGTATAAAACAGCCAGGAGAAGAACGAGCACTCTATAAACTCCTGAAGGAAACGCGACTCCCAGGAACGGCATGAGGAAAATAGAAATTTTACTAAATATATAAACCACTTAATTTACCAGAGAGAAGGAACACGCTCAGGGCATGGGTTTTTTTTTTTTTTCTTTAGTTGAGGTCCAGCTTCTATTTTTCAACTTTGAAAGGTAAGTGGGAGCATCAAACAGGTTGAACGAGGCACTGTTTTCTTGCTACAGGAACATGGCCCTTTGCACCGAGATTGTAATACAATCCATCCTCTCTGGGACTGCAAATGCTACAGTGCAAAACTGTGTTTGAAAACCTCTTTTATCATTCATCGTCTCCAGACTGAAATCATTTTTGACAACCTCTGCAGAAAACAAGCAGCTTTCTGGCTACTGGCGAGCCGATTAAAGGGAGGAAACACATGTTCACTGTCAGACAGAGCCCCTGGAGAAAGCATTGACAACCTTTTAACCTCCTTTCCCAGTGAAAGTGCCCAAATGTTTCTCTGGAACAAAACCCCAGCATTGTTTTAAGCATCTTTTCATTTAATGCACTATATTTTTCAAGATATGTTAAGAGTCAGAGGAATTCCATTTTAATGTGGAGGTTTCGCAATCAGTTCAATTCCCATGCAAATGGTCATATAAACAATTATTAATGGGGAATATCTTTTTATGAACTAACTTTTTTCTTCTCTTTCTTCTTCTTTTTTCTTTTCTTTTTTTTTCTTTTCTTTTTTTTTTTTTTTCCTTCACTGTCTGACCACAGTTTAAATACCAACACATTGAAAAGTTCACTAACCTCTACAGTGATTTCTCAAAACAAGCCAAAAAGCCACAGGAGTGAAATTTTCTGAACAGTAGGAAGGCTGACTAGCAGACATTATTAGCACTTTGAGCATTCAAATCTGGCCATGGAAACTTTTGTGAGTTACAAGATGCTGGGGCAGGAAGCACCACACATTACTGATGTATTTGTTATCAAGGGAACCAGTTTCCACTGTATTTAATCATCAGCAATAGGGGAAAATAAATTTTCTTTTGAGAAGTAAAACAAGAATTTTTTTTATTATTATTCTTTCTTTTTTTTCTTTTTTCTTTTTTTTTTTTTTAAAGAAAGTGCTTTCAGAGCAATTGGTCTGGCTTTCTTTGTAGTTATAAACGTCCACTCAGAGGTTGTTTAACATTTAACCTTGCTATTTTTACCTTAATATCAGCAGCTGGAATAGTTCTGTCTGTTTTGATAAAATGAGACTTTTTTCCATGTTGCACATTTGCTTTTACAGCTGAAAGGAACTGTTCCAGCTGAAGTAGGTAACTATAAAACTGCAGTGGTCTAAGCCGCCTGGGAGAGGAGTAGATTATTTGATTAAATGTTCCTGTAAGTAACCGCACAAGACACTGTCCAATAACGCACAATATTTGCTAATGAAAGATAAAAGGCTGCGAGCTCTGCAGGTACGAAGTCCCACGGGGATTTGCTATTCCTTCTCCTGGTTCTAGCCGTGCTCAATAGCTCTGCTACCATTTAACTTGTCTCGGTTTTTGCACGGATTACGACTTGGCTAATGATAGTCGTGGTGGGGAAAAAATTTCAAAGCTGGAGCTTGGCTTCTCCAATGTTGCTCCAAAAGGACTTACTCCATTTTGGCTTTTTGATTTCGTTTTTCTTTCTTCAGAAATAGCCTCGCTCCAATAATGGAGTTCAAAACGCAGCCGGCAATGCTTAGATGGCAGCTTCATCCCCTTTCTTTGGGCACGGCAGCTGTTCACGCACTAGTCAGGTTTTTGCATTGCTCTTCATCACACAGGCAGCGTTTTAAATTGACTCGCTGGGACAAGCGGCGCAGAAGATGTCCCCTCCTGACGTTATTTCTCCTGGGTCCCCGGTTGGCTGCACCCACCTTAGGTAATCGGAGAAGGAGGATGCGAACCCAGCTCTGCGGCAGTGTTTTGCACAAGACTGGAAGTCGGTGGGGCTTGTGCTTCTGAGTCATTTAAATGCCTTTGGAAAAAGGCCACCCATGGAGGGAAGGTATGCTTCAGCTGAGCACCTTGAATCAGGCGGGCAGTCAAACAATCACCGCTTTCTTCTGACCTGCTCCTGTCCTACCCCGGCAAACATTTCTATCTAATGCAACTCCCACAGTTATAGGAAGCAATCTCATTCTTATTTTAAGTAACACAATGGCTTTAAAATAGGGAATTTCCGTAAGAACGGAGTTATAAAAGCAAAAGAAGCAATTCCTCAACGTTTCTCCTTTCCAGGAGATGCCTGTTGCACAACTTTGACTGTYCTCCCATACCCAAGAGTTTCACAGCAGGACCTGACCATTAAAAAAGTCGCATTTTTCACCTTCTTCTCAGATCCAAAAGGGGGCCCTCCCCTCTTTTGAACTAGAGAATAAGAAAATCAGCTCCCGTCCACAAACTTGTGAAATCCTTCAGAACAGAAGCCAGGAGCATTTGCAAACGTGCCAAGAAATAACTGAGCAAACTCGGTCAAAAATACAACACAACAATAAATAGTAATAGCCCTTGAAATTTTTAGCTGAAGATCATGACATGCTTCCTAAACGAGGTAAATATCGTTACGCCAATTTTGTAAGTGGGAAAGCAGGGACCCGACAGCTGAAGAATAGCCTGAAGACAGCCAGTTGGTGGCAGGGCTGGAAATGGATCCCAGACCCTCCTCGTCTCCGTCCCACGCTCCACACCTCCCACAACACACACTGCTTGCACGCAACAGCTCCATGCAATTTAAGTTTGGAGGAAACACGACTTTATCCAGGCTGAACTGTTTATCACAGGCTATGAAATGCCACGGATGAAGTTACCCTTCTAGTAAACTCTGCTAATTGTGTTCAGCCAAAATCACGTGCACGGCTACAGATAAATACAGAAAAACAGAGTTTACCCACTGCTAATTTAGGCATACATAGCTGACCCTTTTCTATGCGGAAACCTCCAAGCAGGTGAGTTTAGTGTCTTTTAATTTACCCACTGTTCAAAGCTCATTTTCTAGAAAACAGCCTTCTGTCTTGATTTGAAGAAGCAAAAAACTACCTCTTGTATTGGCAGTTTGTTTGAGCAGTTATTTATTCCAGGAGTGCTTACATTTCCAATTTACGTTTGTCTCATTTCAGCTTCCTGATACCGGTTTTGTTTTGCATCATTTATCCACTAAATTAAACAATTTTGTATTGTTGGTACTTCCTTCTCCTGAGAGCTTCTTCAAGTCAAGCCACCTCTCAATCTTCCTTTCTGCAAAGCCGAGTAGAGGAGGTTCTTCATCTCTATCACCTTCAGGGGGTTTCCTACAGCTACTTGCGGGACCCTCAAATCTGAACATCCTTCTCAGAAGTGGAAACCCAAACTGCATGTCCTGGTATGAGTCTCAGCAATGCAAAGTCTCAGTAAACTCACCTCCTGTCTTTCACTTCCATTTACACATCCGGAGATGGTGGCAGCGATTGCTGCTACACCATCGTGCTGGGGCTTTGCTTGAACATTATAACCTCTAAACGTTTTTTGGAGTCTAAAAACTCCCCAAGGCAGCTCCGTTCTTTTGGCATGAAAATACATTTGCAAACATCTTTTAATTGGTGTAGGCTAGCAAGAGACCGAGCCTACTCTAAATGATTTCTCTTCCTCGTCATTATTTACTGGTGTAAATATAGAAATAATTCATTGTTATCACCTCATCATTATTTACCAACATAAGTGTATAAATAATTCATTGATATTCATATTATTATTATGTATAATACCATGAATTATAGGAATAAAAAAAAACCAATCACAGTGGTTACCATTAAAAAGTCAACATTAATCAACGTTTGCCTCAAGGTTCTGTAGGAGATAGCATAGTCTGCTCTGCCCTCAGAATAGGAAATAAGTGTGATACCTCAGATACCACAGTATGGCAACAGTTGGCAGACGTTGCTTCTAAAATGGTAACCAGTGCAACTAGAAATTTAATTGGAAAACGCATTGTATCATGATTGTTTAGAAAAATGGAAAGCCACAGTTATTAAGCACTCACCTAAACTATCAACTGCAATGTCTTCAAACAAATCTGTCCAGAGAGATTGCTCAAAGAGCAACCAAATATTTCTGAAAACTTTCTCTAGAGCTGATTGAAATGCTTCTGTCAAAACCTTCTGTTCAGATGGTAAATGGCTTTTGGGGAGGGAACAGACCAACTTTCTTTCCTTTTTTTTTTTTTTTTTTTTAAATGTTAGACTTTTTATTAAATACTTCTAGTTGCAAAGGCAGAGCTATTAAAAAAAAAAAAGCCAGGAAGAAGGCCTGTTTTTCTTTACATTAATTTTGTAAAGATTAATCATTCTGCAAATAGCTGTCACGTCTTGTCCCTAAAAAGCATTTAGGCTGCTATTTTATTACCATGATTCTCAGACAGCAAAGGTAAAACATCCCATTTCTTCACTGTCCAATATTTGACTAAACTCGCTTATCTTGTGCGAGAGATCAAGACACTGTCCCACTGCTGCTTTAAATTCAAGTCTAGCACCTTGGTCGTGGGAGGGGACACTAAACATCAGTGACTAATTCTTCTCTTTTCACCCCTATGTCCAGATTTTTTAAAAGAAGCATTTCCACCAGTTGTTACGGTCAGACCACTTTGTCTCTCCTGATGTTATTGTGGAGCATCTTCCAAACTCCAACTATGTTGGAAGTAACTTGTATTTGACTTAGATTCTGGTCACTCCTGACAAAATTGTATGGCTGTAAGTCCATCACTATGGATCTTACTGCCATCACACCAGAAACTCAAGCTTACATACACACACACACACTTATATAAGCTCTTTACATGACACTTGGGCAGAAGAGGAGCAAGACAAAATGTCCAAATATCACAGAGACACTGATAGTTAATGGACGACCAACAACTTAGCAAGCTCTCAATCTTTTTCTCCTTCCAAGCCATATTTTGATTCAAAATTCAAACTCTGTCAACAAGAAAAATCACCTTCCAAATTAATAGGTCATATCTGGCATATATGAAGTCAGACAATTACAAGTTATGGTTCCCTAAATACTGCAAGGTTCACCAAATCCCTCTAACTCGTTTGCCTGTCACTTTATAGTAAGAACCGTGAAAAAAGAGTTTAAACCTGCAGTACCACAAGATGACTTTGATTTAAAAGGGAAAAGTTGTTAAAATTTTCAGCAGCAAATTAGCTACGGATGCTCAAACTGTAGATTTAAGTTCTCGTTAAGGGGGGAGGAGAAGGGGGGGGGGGGGAAATCAGTATCCATCATTTCTTACTAAAAAAAAACCAAAACCACCCCCCATCAGATGCTGTCAATGGATAAAGGAGTTGTTTCCACCAAGAGTGAATACAATTAGCAAATTAAGAAACAATTGAAAAAAGTGGTTTCACAAGATGTAGAAATGCCTAAGACTTCTTTTCTACCAAGTTCTAGTATAAGAAGAAAAACTAGGAAAAAAAACCCCTTTCATTAAACTAATGGAATATTCTATTCCGCAGGACAAAAAAGAGGCAATATCCCTCTGCTCAACTATTCCTCTCCCACAGTTCGTCCCTGCTTTTCTCACCATGGAGTACACGCGTACCAACTCCCTTACAACTCTCAAAGTTGACATGAAATGATTCTTGCTATGACAGACTATCCATGGTCTGTGGGGACCAAGACCCAGAGAGACAGGGTGATGAAGAACTCTTCCACTTCATGAAGGCTTCCTAAATTGACGAGAGATCWCAAAACCTTTCATCAATATTCCATACGCATCCAGTCAAATGACCTTTTTTTCCTCTGAAACTAAAAGTGCTGCAGCAAAAACCATTCAGTGCTTTTGTCACTTGAACGTTTCCGTATGGTCACGCAACGGGTATTGAAAACAGTAATTCTCATTTTCTTTGATGCACTTCATCAGAGAAGATGCAACAGTTCCACATAGCACACCACTATTTATTAGATGCATCAACTCTGTTTCCACAGGCAAATCTGACACTCGCAGCAATTTAGAGAGACAGCTTTCAGGTATAAACAGCGCAGCCTGAGGCAGGAATGACCTAACGTATCGAGGGTTTGATTCAAAACACAAGCAGTTGCATTTATTTAACTGGGTTGGGATCAAGCCCTTTGAAAACGGCACACGTGTACGTGTGTTTGTATATATATCATGCAATGTAACTCTCACGTTCATTTTTTGAAATACTAAACCCAAAGTCAGGAAAGAAAAAGACATCCTGCTGAGATGGACACTTGGGGAGTTTCATAGTCTTCGTGGAGATATCAAGCCACCTTGCAATTTTTCTTGGCATATAAATGAATGTAAGGGAGTTGTCCAATACCTGCAGAAATGCAAACTTAATTACTTTGGGGTTGTTTCTCACAGCCTGTACATACAGCCTACTTGTTCCCCCCTAACTTAAAACTTGCAGAACAAGATACAGAGCGAGGATTATTCCTCAGGCTCTTCCTGAGCCTTGATACCAGTCACTTCTCCCACGCCCCAGTAAAACATGTTTTTTTAAATATAAAGTTTCGTATAAATATGCATCCTAAAAGAAACCAAACACTGATTGAAGTTTGTCTGATGAAACTGGCTATCAAAAGTCTCGATAACATTAACAATAGCAAATATTTCTTTTACTGTATTTCAGCTTGGTTATACCGACCTATTTAGGAAAACGAGTAGGAAACAAGAAAATGAAGCAAGAGCCATCTTAAAGCTCAGAGAAACCTTTTAGCGGCTTGGAAAAAATTCAGTTAATGCCTGTATTTACACAGATCCACACTGCCTGGCTTTCACTATCTTCTCTCACTTGGGCATCCGTACAACATGTACCCCAATGGTGTCTCGTTCACAAGCAAGCGAGGTCTTGGGTTCTGCTCCCCAGTCTGACTGGGCGCAGGAAGCACCAAAACCCACACGGGAAAGCCCGTCCGTGAGATTTCCAGGCTCGTGCTGCAGGCACTAGAAATTCAGAGAGTTGGGAGAAGCCCCAGAAATTAAACTACCAAATCTTTGGAGGTTCACCTCTCTGTAAAAAAAAAAAAGACCAAACCCAACATGCAACTTCGTTGTTAAGCCTAAGAGTACGTTCTTCCAAGTCTTGCCTCAAATTCAATACGTGCGGTAACTCATGGGTCATTAAAATGGAAAGGCTCCCTTCAGCTTCAAGGGCAACTGGATCTGATTATACGTGCTGCCGTACCTTGGCACAATGGGATGAGTGAAATATGGACTGTCGGCCCCAGGTCTGAATTCGCTTTCTTATAGCACGAACCTTACCTGAAACGCAGTACTTTATGTGTTAATAATGTATTTGTTACAGCTATCCTGTGGAATGCTTAATTAAAGTGATATTTTCTTTCAGTTGAATAATCTCCGACTGTTTTATTGTCATTTGACATTAAATTGCAATTTGCCATGCCACATACATTTCTGCACACGTTGTCAATATGATCATAAAGGCGATGTTATTGACCAAGAACATAATACTTACTGAGTGCCTTGAGAAAACACTCGGATTTTTAAAGTTCTACTTTCTCTTTTTTTTTGTTGTTGTTAAACCTCAATTGCTTTGGTTTCTTTAAAGCTCTTTGCTGCCCAATAACTCCAAGTGCTAACAGAATTTAATATTCAGTTGTCATGCACGTCTCAGCTCTCACCACAGCGCTCTGTGAACTGTGTTCAAACCCAGGTCAGCTCTTCCCTTGCATATATATATGTGTGTGTGTATATATATATACATGAAATATATATATATATATCTCTATCTCACGGCTCAGGTCACCACATGCACGTGGGACATCAGAGGCGGCCACTGCCCATCTCCGTACCTTCTCTGCCCCTTCTGCAAAAGCCGGCAGGGGGAGAGCCCGGGACGGGGGCACCCACCAGCATCGGCCCCCACTCTCCTCTCGGGTCTCACGTATTGAATTTAGGCTCTCTCCTTCAGGCTACATGAATCATTTCTGCCATGAACTTGTGACCCTGGCTCTGTAACGCAGCGCGTTGCTCTACCAGGACCATACGGCAGATAATGCGCAGCTACTTTGGTCTGTACAAGACCTGACATTCGAAAAGCTGCACTGAATTAACGCAAGACAGTGCATATCGCAGCGGAGTTCAATGTGCGCTGGGAATAAAACGCTTGGGTAGTATTTCCTAAATTCGGAGGAAAAAGCTAAATCCATGCCCTCTCCTATTTCACTCTGATTGAAGAGGTAAATAAAATAAAATAGGCTTACATGAAAATGTTGTCTGTATTAGTGCCATGTTATTTCTGCTTTACCAGCAAGCTGAAAAAAGTTGTTGTATATTTTCTTTGTATTTCCTGCCTTGGTCTTGGATATCTGGAATTGAGCTGGTGTGTTTTCTTTAACAAGAGTTTCAGAGTACTACGTTCAGTTTGGGTTAAGTTCAGTTTCAGCTATATTTTTCCAAGTTTACCAATCTTAAATACGGTTCTGCATAAGAAGGGTTCCTGCAACAGGCTGAAAAAATCTTACTAATTTGGAGTTAGCAGGTTACTGTTGCCCCATCGCCAACCCAACCACGATGGCAAATAAGAATGTCCCAACGGTGTACAGGAAAACATGAGCAGCATCACGCTCTGGTCTATCAGTTACAGTAAGGTCATCGTTTGTTACTCTTTTAATGGCTCATTTGATTAAATACCGAGCTATTGTCTTGCAATTGTGTGTATCAAGTGGAATAAATACTCAAGTTCAATTAGGGATGTATCTTTTACTGCAATGGGTTTAATAAAGTTGCTGCATTGCTACAAGTGACTAATAATGCATATACTTTTTTTATTTTGACAATGGCAAAATAAGTATTCTCACAGAAGTGGCTGGCATGCGTAATTTGATGAGCTCACTTAAATAGTTCGACTCTGGATCAAAAAAGCAAATTATACTCACTTGAATAGTTCGACTGTGGATCAAAAAAGTAAATTATATAAGTGGATACTGCAAGGCAGAAACATGTGGACACAGCTGTAGTGTCATGTGTCACAGCTTCGCTCCGTGCCAGCTGGCATCGGCACAAAGGCAGGCCAAGCCAAACAATTCCTGTTATTCATAACAGCAAATGTGCATTCAAAACACACAGTGCAGGCTTTATAAAATAACTTGGTATTCAAATGGATCCACACTGTGGAATTGTTTTTTAATCACACATCGCTGTGCGCCAGGCCAATATGCCAAATTGTCCTAGTGGTCCAGAAGTTCTTGTCTTTACCCAAAGCAGTGTAAATGCAGGTCTTGGCCCGCATATCTATGGGCTATTTGTGCTTGGGGTTCGCAGCTTTCCTTGTGCACTCGGTAAATAGATGCGCACCCTCAGCACATTAAATATTCAGCCTTTCAATTAACAAGGGTGCACAACATGCACATTTACGCCTATATTATAACCAGAACTTCCCTAGCATAGAAAATCACGTCATTAAGAAGTCTAGTTAGCGAGAAAGCAAGCAGTTAGGATAGTTTCGCAGACAAACTCCTTCTAGACTGCATTTATATTTAGAACTTAAATATGAAATGCCAGAGGTATTCACTGTACTCCTCTATAAGGGGACCTCTTCCAAGTATGCAAATAGGCTCAGCATATCTAACCTCAATGAGGACTTCATGAAATATGCTCCTACTGATGGAGAAGAAAAAAAAAAAGGAAGGGGGAATTCAATTCAGCTCTTTTCATTGCTATTGAGACAACTCTTACTTGAAAAATCTCCCCCGCCTCCCCCAGCCACCAGCCTTTTTCTCCTCCCCAGTGATCCAAATCAATATTTTATTACTGCAGGATCCAGTCTTACTTTAGCATATCTGAAGTTTCATCATACCAAGTGAATGAACGCTGACCACAGAAGGTTATGGCTGAAGTCATGCAAAAATGGGAATTTTGAATAACACAAAGCCCAGCTCCTCAGAAGGTGTATGTCAACATCGCCACTCTGAAGTCCCTGGCAACCTGCTAACATACACCAGGTAACAATCTGGTAAGAATCTGAGAGTTTAAATATAGCCCAACTTAAAATAATATTGTGTCGCTTCCAAATTTCCCCTCCTTTAAGAAAAAAAAGACCCTGACCCCACGTTCTCCTGCAGGGCAGGCCCCTCGGTTTCTTCTAGGAGAGCCATCAAGTGCTTCATCTCGGCGGTGCCAGAAGAGAGCGGGTGGGGGCCGGGAGCAAACATTTCCCTCGGAGGAAGCCAGGGAAGCTGCATTCCAAGGAAAGGGAATATTCGGATCCCTGACCACAACGCTACACAGCCTTCTGCTGATTACGGCTTACTGCTGGCTGCAGGAGCTTTGTGTGTGTGCTCAAGGCCATCTCTCCAAGTCTGATTAGTTTAGCTAGAAAAGGAATAATGAGCTTTCCGAGTAAACGAAACAGATGTAAAAGGCTCAGCAGTAAAACCCCCTTTTTTCGCCTTCTCCAGCCTTTAGCTCCTTGTTGTAGATAATCGGGCACAGCTTCTGCTGGGGGCAGTTGACCTCCATCCAGGGAGGTCTACAGGACTACTCCGCTCTCCACCTTCCTAAGGATCTGGCCCCTTGGCTTTTTCAAAACCAGGCTTTTATCTGTGCCAAGAGCGAGAGACCTCTTTTCCTAGGAAACGTAAATAAAGGGCTGCATATGGGGGCGATGGGGAGGGATGACATAGCTTCTATTACCTTGTTTACAGTAGCCACTCTTTAATGTCTGGTGCCTAAGATTTGCCAAGTAGCATTCCAGTTTTTTTCTCCTCTGGAAACAGAGACGAAGAAAATTACACTAACACATTTTTTTTTCTGTGCATCTTTTATAGCCTGTGTTCTTGAAAAGTAGCCTTTTTCCCATCTTCAGAGTGTAATTGGTATATAGGTTAATAGATACCAGACATCTCCTATCAGGTAACATGGTTTAAATAGGCACATCATTAACATGGATTACTTAGGCCATGTCTCCTATTGAATTAGTGGTCTGCAGGCCAGCTCCAGGGAAGGGTTTGGGGGCCTGTACGCCGGGTATTGAAACATCTAAACTTTGGCCCCAACCTCAAAAGAAAGTGTGAAACGCCTTGGAAAAAATCCCAGCTCTTAGGCTTTAACTGATGTTAAAAGCAAAGCTCCTGCAGACATCCAGAGGACTATTCCACCCCAAACTGTAACAGCAACGGGGCGAACTCAACTGGGAGGTTTTAAAAGGACTTTGGGACTTCAGTTTAACCCTTTCCCAGCCATTACTGCTGCCGGCTTTATTACCATCGACTTCTGCAAGAGAGGTGAGCATCTGCCCCTTTGGAAACTCTATTCCCCTTTTGAGTATGCAAATCTTTTACAGGGTGCTTTGAAAAATGGATCTGAAACGTCTAGTGAAAGATTAGACCAGACAGACAGACCGGGTACGTCTACCAGATGTCTGCAGATGGTCCCGAAGCCTTTAGCGGTGAGCGGCACAAGTCCGTACGGTTGCGCAGGCAAAGCTGGATGACTAGTTCTTCTCCTTTTGCAGGAGGAGGGAAAGGACACAGTAGCAGCAGGGAGAGGTGGTCAGTGTAAAAACAAAATAATCCTCCCTTTTCCAATGTTAATGACTCGAGGCATCAATAAAACAGGGAGGGGTATTAATTTGTTTTTTTCTTTAAATATAGTTTTTTCGCATAACCTCTCTCTCATATTTGTATTATGCTCAATAATAAAATTAATTGAGTTCTATGTAAACCAACAGATATTTCAGCAACAAGGGTTTGGGGCTTTTTTCAGTCCACATACAATTGCTCACAGATGTTACCTGCCATATCCAAGTGATTCTGTCGAACTTGCTGTACGTAAAGTTAGTGATGAGCAAGTTAAAAAGCAGAATATAAAGCAGGGAACGTGTAGTTGCTATCAGCTGATCTGTCAGAGCCACAAAAGCTGGGACCATCGTCCCATGTAAGGAAACCAGAAGTAGACATTTCAAGCATATTACTGCACATCAAGCCCTGGTTGAAACTCCTGCTGAGCCTGTTTATGACAGCATAATCCTCTCCAAAAACGGCTAATATAAAACACTATTTTTTTATTTGGCCATGATGTAGTTATCCGATAGCAAAATTAGATTGACTGCACTGATAGCAATACCTACTTAACAGGGACACACGCATAAAAAAAAGGCAATAAAATCTTGAAAATGCCCTGCGATTCCTTTTTTCTCCATATTCAACTGTAATAGCTTTACTGAGCTGTGAAAAAACCATCTCTGGAATAAAGACATATTGTTACAGCCTCTGAACTGGCAAACAAATGCTTATACAGTGTGCTCAACGTGATGTAAAGTGTTGGCAGGGCTGGAGCCACAATCCTGAGCTGGATCCGTGCGGTTACAAGGCTTGCTCAGCATCATAGCCTATGGACCAGGCTGCACCAAGCACAAGCCTACTGTCCTGCCATGGTCACCAAAACCTTCTGCGGAGATATCTCATGTCACGGGGTGTGTGTAACACTGAGAAAGGAGAGATAAGAGCAGAAGAAGTTTTGATGCCTTCCCTCCACTGTTAAAGAAGAAAGGTGTGCACCCACCCACCCCCATCGCCTACATGAACAAGGCAATGACTTGAGTGGAGGTTCCTGGTCTGCTCTGGAAGAGTGTAGATTTAAACTCAGATCAGCACCAGTCATGACATCAGCTTTGTGCCTCCTCTGAGAAGAGAAGATATTTTATTTCTGATTAAAAAAAAAACCAAAAAACAACAAAAAACTGAAGTTTTCAGATTATTTCTGGTTGCTTATTTTCTGATTCTATTAATAATAGTCTATTCTTAAAATACCCCTGGATAAAACAGGCTCGCCATCAAAGGTCTGAGTTACATAGGTAAGGCAAAGCAGGAAGCCAAGTGAGGTACATTTTGTTGGCCTCAAGTGGCTGCAGAGATACGAAGTGCCTGAATTTGGCTGACCTCATGTCCCAAAGGATGCTGTATGCAGTTTGCATTTGGACCCTGTAGCCCTACATATTTAGGGGGCTAAGCTAGGAAAGGCCTTAAGGAAGACAATTGTTTTTAATTGCATAATATTCTAGAGGCTTCTAAAACGTCTTGGGTTTTTTGGATTGGTTTCAGTGCAAATGGTGTGCAGCTAGCATGGAGCATTTCTGAGCAACACAGAAGATGTGGTAGGCATGGGGACCCAACTGCGATGACCACAAAACAAGGCAAGACAATCAAAGTACCTACTAGCTACATTTGGTCATTTATTTCCTTTAGTTTTGGGGCATTCACCCTTCAGATTACTTTGAAGAAGCCAACCTGGGGCTGCAGCCATCAGAAATAGCTGCAGGAATGATGGAAAAGGACAGGGACTTCAGCAGTCCCCTCACCGTAGGTGCTCCCCTACCAAGCAGCTTGATAGCTCCAACTAACTTGTGCCTTACTGACTCAAATCCTCCATCCCTTCTTGCAAGATCACCTGCCTCCCTGTCTAGCTCCCATAACCCCAGAGGAAGAGTCTAAAGAGCATCACCGAAACATGAAAAAATCCTCAGTTAGTACAATTAACTTCATGCTTGCAGCCACAGTCTTGATATATTGAACCCTTTCTCCTATTAGTCTTACCAGTTTTGATTGAAAACTGGAGGTGGTCTACAAGTCTGTAGTTGCACAGAGCTTCAGCTCACACAAATTTGTCTATAGTTGCCTGCTAAGCAGTAATACAATATAAGGTAAATCTACTCTATATCCCTACAAAGCTATCTCTTGTTGCAGTTTGTTCTCTTTTCCTTAGTTGCAAAATATTCTCTCTTCTGCTCAAAATTCTTCTAGGAGGAGGCTGAGCTTTTTCTCATAACTCAAAAATGCGTTTTAATAAGACTAAAAAAAAAAAAAAAAAAAAATTGGCCAGCATTTTCTGCAGCAGCTAATGATTTAGGGCGTCCAAGACTATATATACATATGTTGATTTTAAAGAGGACTGATGCCCTGGCATTTTAGGAAAAATTTCGCCTGAAGCTGAGTACCTAAAATCATTAGCCAACATTCAGCAGTGAGAACAGGATTTTGTTTTGCAAAGACGGACTCATAAAAGCACTTCGTCAAGTTGAGATTGAGGTGGAAGAGATGTCGGTGAGAACCTCTCAGTAAGTAATCGAAAGATTTCTGCACATTTAGTTTGGAACCAGGGTAACAAAAGCTCTCTAAAACCCCTCGTTGCCAGGTCTGATACGAATCCAAGCCAACAGGTTGTACAGACATTATGGAGTCCCTCTACGTTAACCTGGGTTTGCTCGCTCCCTACTGAAGCAGTGCCGAGCGGGCATCCCATCCCACGCGTTCCTTCCCCGGGAGTAACTCGAGGTCTGACAGCCAGTGAGGTCACCCCCAGTCTCGCCAAAGCCTGTATGCCATTACAATGAAGTAATAATGTATTTATAACACACCTAACCACTGATGGCTTCTATTCCTGTTGGGGCTTTTTTTTTTTCCCCCCTGCATTTGCACAGATGTTTTTTGAGAACTGGTCTCCAGAAAGAGCCTTGCAGAAAACAAGCTATGTCTGTTGATTCTGGCTGGCTTTTATAACGATAGTTGTTAGCACGCAGGATTTATGTTTCAAATATCATTTTAATTTCTCGGGCTGCATTTTTAACCACAAAATGTTAATTCAATGGTGTACTATAAATGCTGCAGCTCCTTTATAAAAATGTAGGACAAGCTGTTTCTAAGGAAATATTCCGAGAGTCTGATTCATAGAAATACGACTCACATACATTTTCCATGGAATTTGCTCTGAAATATGTGTGGAATACATTCTACAATAAATTATGTACTTTTGTGATTCATTAAATCCTCTCCCTGCTCACAAGTAGCAAGCTCTTCATTATACACAAAAAAGTGCAATCAGCCAAAACCAGCAACATTCTCTTCCTTATCATATTCGGTGGATGCTCTCATTTCTGATCTTAAAAAAAAAAAAAAAAAAAAAAAAAAAAAATCTCTATAAAAGCATTTAGGGAAAGCGCATAAGTTAAGCTGGCATCCAGCTTTAATTTACGCGAAGGCAAATTAAGGATAGCTACACACGTAATTACTTCCGTGTTCAATTGAAGGAGTTAGGGCTCAGAATGACTCTCATAAAAATCACAGTGATTATTAGGAATGGATGACTACTGAAAAAGACATTTCTAGGAATATTCACTCTCATGTTATTTTTCTTTTTATCACTTTGTCCCAGCAACGCTAACACTCCTTTTGTGCTTCCTACCAGCGCACGTTTACCTGTGATGTGGTTTCACTGGCATGCATCTTCATGAAAAGAGATTTAAGGTGTCACCTGTGATATTATTCATGTGCCATTTCAGCTCGCACGTGTTCACATTAGAAGCACTTACCTGACAGCCAATTAGGGAGCAGGGGGAAAAAAAAAAAATATCGTGTGGCTTATTTGGCTGATGACATTTAAACGACTTTAACCAACTAGCTTGGCTAGCAAAAACCCACATACCAACCTGCTTGCAGTCACTTCAACGGGATAAACGATCCCCTTTGCCCTTGCTAGGATTACAGATATGTTGAAAACAGGTATTTCTGCACTCATACAGACTTCAACCTGTCCTGCACCACTTTCCTCAATAAAACAATTTCTCTTGAATGCCAGTATCACCAGAGTTCAGTTGCACCCATTTTTCCTCTTGCTGGAAGTAAGACCTCTGAAATATCCCTTGTCTGCCTTTCTACACCCTGCTGCCATTCGTCTCCGTGAACGTCAAAGGCAGCAGCCCTACGGCGGCTTGCAAGAGGGGAGGCACCTGGTAGTGCTGCCCGCGAGCACCGGCCTGGGGGAGCTCAGGATCCGGCCCTCGGACTCTACCGTGTGTTTTGTGCACAGTCTGCAGCCGTAAAACAAAAGGGAAAGAGGGAGGAGCGGACAGCGTGGCTTCTATTTTGAAGGCAAGACCCAGACTGGAAGTACCCTACAATCACACACTTTGTACTGAGAGCCAAGATGCATTCTCTCTGCACAAAGGAAAATAAGAAATATAATTTCACCATTCTTTTTAAATGTCATGTCCCAGCATATCAGACTCATTTCATCTTCAGATCATCCCACCATGCTCCATTAGCTACCAGAAGATGTGAGCCAGTGTTACCACCACAACAAACTCCCAGTACAACCATATCATTTCAATTCTTCACACATTTTCTTCCCGCGCACACAATGCTTTTGGTAGCTCAGTAAAAGTCTCCTCTCTCCAGTCCACTGCCACGGGCTACCAGGCTGAAACAAAGCTCAGTTTCAAAGCTGAGGCATAATGACAAAGCGGGAGGGAAAGCATAAAAGAAATAATCGGTGATAGCTGTGCCTGTGTCTCCAGAGGTTCTTCTGGCTGAGGACTCAGCCCAGGGTGGGCCATCAGCTCTGCTGCCCGCCTTTCCCGTCCTTCTGGGACGCGCGGCATTGAAATGCCACCTCTTGAAGAGTCGCATGGTGAAGCGGGGCAGGCTGCCAGCCCGAAAAATGTCAACATGTGAAAACCTCAAGGCCCCTGCAGCGGAGTTTTCTTTTGTCCCATTTTCGCCTCTGCTAATACAGGTTGGGAAAGGGGCTGGCTGAATGAAAGATATTCGGGACAGGAATCATCTTTTGTTGTTGTTTCAGACTGTACCCGATGCTTTGGGGTCATGATGGCCAAGGTATGAGCCTTTGCGGCAAAATAAACAGGAGTTATAAAAATAGCAAGCAGCACAAAACACAAGATTTCTGACAGGGGAAGAAGGAAGGGGCTAACAGTATCCCCTGATAGCAAATAATCTCTATCAGGCAAAAAACCAGCAGGTAGCTAGTTCCCTGGATGGGATGGGATGGAGAAATAACGGCTGGATGAAGAAGTGGTTCAGAAGTCAGATCGTAAAAGTACCTGTAAAGAGCTCTCTAACAGAAAGAAATGTGCAGAAGGAGAAAGAGGGCAGCAAAAGGAAGAGAGGAGGAACATTTTTCCCTTCTAGAGAGAATTCCAATCCAAGCAGCATTTCAGCCAGTTCCCCTTTCCCTGGTGAATCTGGACCTGACTTTTCGCTCTCTGCGCCTTGCCTAGTCATTTGCAATCGTACAAAGCCAAGCCAGAAATAAATAAAAACGCTCTCAAATTTGGCAGCATTTTACACCTCTTTGGTTAATGCAAAACAGATTTGCAAGGTTGGCCAATTTTTTCTTCCTCTTGTGAGAAAAAACACACATATCTTACCAGCATAACCATCTGTTGTGTATCTCACTTGGAAAAAAATGATGGCTACTGAGGAATGTCACTACTCTGAAATACCGCTTAAAGGGGGAAAAATGGTCCTAAAAAACATCAGGTTGAAGACAAGACGGTGCCAGCAGTGTGGCAGAGGCATCTGTAGGATTCCTCCACTTCTCCCACCGTCCTGTCCCAAGACACTATTCTGGGAGGTCAGACCTTGAAAAGCATCGCCAACAGCCGATCATAAGCGCTATTAGCCTCTAAACAGGTTTCAAGACATGAAGGCGTGCGCTGTGCCCTGCTAGGGTGGCTTCGGGTGTTGTTTGGTTTGGGGTTGGTTTTTCCCCCCCTCTCTTCTCATTGATTAGGGAGGTATTGATACCGCTTGTCGGCTACATGTTGACCTGTTTGGACAAAGCCTGAGACACGTCCCAGACATCTGTAGAGCTCTTACGGCTGACGCTAATCAGCAGCTCTTAGTTATAGCAATGGGGCAACGACTTTGTGGGCTTCCCAAAGGAGCTGCTTTCACTGTCCTAAAACCACCCCTCAAATTTAGGTTGACCAAACTTAGAAAGCAAGCAGGTTCTGGACATTCGTGTAGTGTCTATTTACACCATGCAGGGTCTGTGTGAGAAGACATAGCTTCCGACTCCCTCAGGACCATGGCATCTGTTAAATGGATCTTATATTTTAAAAATTGAAAGAGTAGGATAACCTCCTTTTTAAAAGCACCTGAAAATATTTTGGGCCATGAACCTTCATTTCTGCATTCACCTTTGAGCAGTGGGTCCAAACAAGGCCACACTCCATCTCTTTTCCCTGTCTCCTTCATTCACCCATCACTTTATCCCTCTCAGAATTCTGCACAATAAAATAAATTATACAACTGAAATGTAACAAAGCTAAAACTTTCTTTTACAATGCTAAATTGAACAGACTGGTTTGAGTTTTTACATTTCCTGAGTACTTACAGGCACCTGCAGAGGAGCATAAGGACTGGCAGAACATGGAACACGCTATCCTGAAGTAAATGCGTAACAATAAAACATATTTTGATATTGCAGCTTTCAAAAGTAATATCACAAAGTGCTTTACAAGAAGTAAGTAGAAGCTTAAGGGCAAAGAAGGTTTGAGGGCAAAGTTTTAAGAGAATGAGAGACTCAACAGTATACTCCTGAAAAATGAAGATTTGAGGGGAAAGGAACGGAAAAAATTCTCTATCAACCTGACCAAGATTTCTTGCAAAACCAAACCAAACACACACAGATTTATTTAGCTTGAAAACGAAATGTTCTATTAGACCTGAAACAAAACATTTTGTTATAGACACTTGTAAGAAAAAGCAAACGACCTAGAGGGTTGGATTTTTCACACCGTTGCTGCTGTTTTATTCTGTAGTTCAATGAGTAGTGATGACGCTTAACCTTTTTGTGGTCCAAGTAACGTTTCATATAAAACCAAGTAAAAGTAAAGACAAATTTTCTCCCCCCTCAGTTTTTTTTCCATTTGCCATTTCTTTGCAGATTTGGATGTGCACGATGCACATGCATGGTTTTAAAAACACATTTACAACGGTTTCATGGAGCACAGCATGTTTCCTACGGTCGCCAAACCCACAGTTGAAGAGCACCGGTTTCAAGAGCTCCCTGAGATCTCAGAGGCCTTCCTTGCCTACCTCCTGCAAGACATCTCCAAACAGCGGCACAGAGCATTCACATACAGCTGGGGATTTTTTTTTTTTTTTTTTTTTTTTTTTTTTAAAAGAAGCAGGACATCTCCACAGAAGGGATCAATGTTGGCTTCTCTCTCAAAATGAAACAGCCTGGGGATTTAAGCCACTCACCCAGGACCAAACCACACATTCAAACCATGCTTTGACTCTGCTAGAGCAGGATTTTGATCCCAATGCCTCCCACATCCTTGCAAAAATATCTTAACCCACCACGCTTTAGGCAGGGTTGCCATAAATTTCTTTTGCTGGGGTTGTCCCTTTGTCACCTATAATTAAACATTCATGAAGAAAGGAAGAGACATGTTTATGGGTGAGGTCATTTATATGTATTCAGTTCCCTTCAACAAGTCTGAGGCAAGTGCTGTAAGCAGCAGCCAACCCTTCATTTTCTGGCAATTTTATGAAAAATATCTAGCCCCAATTTTGTTTTTTTCCCAGCCAGTTTGGAATGAAATTTGTAATTATTTTCAGAGCAACAGAAATGTCACTAATTAGCAGTCAATGTTTAAAAGCAATTCAGTTAAGTCTGTTTGGTAATACAGAGACATTCAGCTAGACCATTAGGACCAAGCAAGCAACTCAAGACATCCTTACTGGCCCAGGCCAAACTGAAGGATTGCTAAGAAAAAAAAAAAAAAAAAAAGGTGGAAGAGGTAAGTTTTGGGTGAATACGAGTTAGAGAGGCAAGAAGATGAAGTGGAGAGCTCTGCAGCAAGCCAGCTTGATCTGGATGGAGAAGCCAGGGAGAGCAGGGCAAGAATCTGCGTGGGGCCATTGCACGGCCAGGGAACCAGCAGCAAAACCAAACTCTGAACATCAGAGTAACTGACGGACCTGTTAGTGTTTCCAGACGCACTGCCCTTTGTCTAATGCAGAAAAGCAGAAGCAAAACTGAGATTCTTCTCCTATTAGGTACCTTGCTCCCTAAAGCGACAAAAGCTCCCAAATGTTTATGAGAAGGGACAAGACTTCCCCAAGACATGGGCTAGGAGATGTGGCAGGGGCCAGGCATGGGAGTGGTTGCACCATCTCTGAAGATGGTGCGTTTAATGAGCCCCTCCCCGTGACCCACGGGGAACTCCTTGAGCTCTCCCCAAGTAATGCATCTTCATGACGCCCTTTGGCTGCGAGCCACAATGGAGGTTTCTGTGATGACAGGAGAAACCAGGGTCCCACAGTGTCTGGGGGGATGGGGCCACGGCCCCATCAGCTCTGCCATTAATCCATCCCTGGGCAGAAGTGACAAGGGCTGAGTGCGACATAAAAATTCCATTTGCTGGATGTACTGGTAAGTGTACTTCATCATGTCCACAGGATGCTTAGGCAGAGCTGCTTTTTCCTCTCCTGATGAAAGGTTCTGCCTAAAGTCTGGAAATTCCCTTAAAAACACACACACACAGACAAAACCTCCACGGGAAAGCTGTGACAGGTGGCAGACTAAGTTTTAGGCAAGCTGACTGATGAAACAGCAAGCAATACCACAGCCTATAAAGGGCCAGAGGTCTTTTCTATGGGCACAAACTTCACAAAACCTACCAGCCAACTAAAAAGGGTTGAAATTGTGTTTCAGAAAAACGCAGATGAGAAAGACAGATTCCTCTGCCTTGTGACAGCAAACACAAGACAGGACTGGTCAAGGCGCTTGGATTTTTAGCTGACAGATAACCTCATGAAGGCAGTCAAATGATAGATTACAACAAAACACCAGCACAACCTGAAACCTATTGCTAGTCAAACAAATTTAAAAAAAAAAAGAAAGGAAAATTGTTGTGCATAAGGAGAAAAAGGAAAGGAAACAGCTATTCTGCAACATGTAATGAGAAATCATTTTGGCTTCACCAAGCGTTTTAATCTCCTGACACAAACAGGGAATTGAGTGGTTCTGTGCTGATCTTGCGGATGTACGCTATGTCCAACATCCCTGGAAGGAGAATTTTCTCATGTGATGTTGAGCTGGGCTTTGGCGAACATGAATTTAGTGGGAAAAGGATGTCGTACTGTCAAAGGATTTCACAGTCTAGGCCTTACTGGGTAATTAACTGAGCAGCTCAGCTTCATATGCTTTCACTTGAATATTATCTTTCCCAATTCTGTAATTCTTCCTTGCTTTAGCTGAAATTTTTTYCCCCCCAGTACTGAAAACTCAAGAGCAACCAAATAAATGTAGACGAGTAAAAAGGTACTTTCCAGTGAATCGCTACATCAAGATTGCATATCACCTCTTGTGTTAACTAGAGGGGAAAAGACTGATGCACTGTGCATGATAATAAGTGAATATCAGTTTCTTGTGCAACACCAAACACTGCGCAGTTCTAAGACCGAAACGCAAACAAGAGAGGATCCTCCAGGTTGTATAGCTCTACTGCTCCTTTTCTAAGTTTACAGTCAATAGCCATCATTGCAAAAATCACCATGCTTTACTTCATAAAGGTCTTCAGCAAAACCACAGATTGTACGTAGTATGAATTGTACGGAATTAAATTTTAAGTATTTGGCTTAATTAATTTATGCAACTGCCCCTGATGCATATGCATGCATAAGTGACTGCAAGCAGTTGAAAGATGTACAACGAGCCTAACAGTGAAACAAAATATTCTGACAATCAGGACAGCAGCTTTTAAATAAACCCAAAACATTAAAGGAAGGCTGCTCTTATCAGAAAACAGTTGCCCCCTTAAAGAAACATTAAATCATTAAAGAAAAAAAAAAATTAGCAATAAAGAATCCAGAGTTAACATCTTTTCAAAGTTGAAAGAAGAACAAACCCTGTTATTATTTGTTTTATTTTATTGTACGTTTGCCTGCTGCTACCTGCGCTGTGCCAGCAACTTGCAATAAAAATGCAGAAGAGTTGCAACATTTAGATCCGAGGACAACCTCAGCTTGGTTCAGAGGACTATCGCTGTACTGAGGCAGGCAGCGTATCGTCGTACATGCGCAGCTCAGGTGTGACAATAATCTAGTGTGATGGCTTGTAACGATCCACATCCGCTGGGCGTTCAAATTAAAAGGCAACTAATTTGCACGTATCTAATTTCTTGAGTCTGAAAACTCAAAGAGCAGGAGGCAGCATATCAGAACTGATGAAATCAAAGAACCAACTTTTTTTTTTTTTTTTTAACCCATATCACATAATGCCATTTCAATAATTCAGAAAAAAGTTCATCAAACTTTTCTTCATTCTTGCCCATCAGTTTCCTTTGCGATTTTTGTGAAGGGCTTTGACTAAGCATGGAAGACGGCCGCTCCTGTGGCATTTCTTTCTTTGTCAAGCTCATAAATAATAAAATCTTACCAAACATACTTTTCTTGTTTTGTTTTGTTTTTTAAATCCAACCTGGTTTCCACGTTTGGAAGGACACCCTGGGTACAAATTCAGACTGGGAGGAAGCTCCTGAACCGTACCACCCAGTATTTCTGCAGTCTGAGTCAATAAGTGCTGTGGATCCAGGAGCCACCATGCTGCGTAAGAACAGAGCTGGGTGACACTAGCTACGCCAGGCATTGAGAGATGTCAGACATATTTGACCTCCTTGGATTAATCCAAAGCCCACTGACAAACTACAGACATTAGTTAGTGTATACGTGGGGGTGAAATCAGGTAAAGCTATACTTAACTCTGCCTCATGTCATGCTTCTCAAAAAGAGAGCCTGGTCTGAATCCCGTGGCGAGATCCCTTACTGCTGGCTGCTCTGCAATGGGATTGCAGGTTTGAATCCCATCTTGGACCGTAGCAGGTGCTCAGATACGGCTCCTTCCCCATCATATATATAAAATCATCGTTACGCTACTTCTAACAGACACTCAGTGAAAGCACAACGTACCCGAGCTAGGGAACTGTAGGGGTCTGCTCACAGATATTACTAAGATTCCTTAATTTCCAAAGGACATTTTTTCATGACAGCATATACTTCCTGAATCTATCCAGATTTAGAGGTAGTACTTATCACATTAGTAATAGCATCAGCAATAACCTGTAAGGTGAATTTGCAGCACATGATTGCAGAGGACTGGCTACAATAGTAAACATTTAAGTGGTGATTCTTCACCTGGAAGAAATCTGCAGGGTTTCCTGAAGCTGTACCAATTTCCTAGCATAGGATCAGGCCCCTAGGTTTCAAAGCAAGAATTTTTTGAAGACTAATATTAAACTAGAAAAATATTATCTGAAAAAATTATAGCCTTTGTGTTAGTTTTCAGAGTTTACCTTTTATTGCATAGAGTTCCCTATCAGTATTTTTGAGCTTAAAGCAACTCAACAGTATTTAAACATGCTATGCTACTGGCCTTATTTGGGGTGAAAGAGGTAACACAGCCTGTAGTTCAACACTTGCTGAATGGATTTTCTATGTCTATAGGTTTTGCTTAACTACCATTACTTCTATCTCAAGTAGTTGTAAGTAACATTTATTAATTAATGGCATATTTGCTGAAGTTCGTTTCCTTTCTTCTTTTCTTTTACTGAAAAAAGGCACAAGGGGACAAGCAGAGAAGAGCTGAAGACGTGTGTATTCCATTTGAAATCCATGATTAAAAAGCTTAAAAATTCAAATCAACGTAAAAAACTGTTTTATTTTAATACTGTGGAAGGTTTCAGTGAACTCCATTATTTTCACTCACTATTTGCTTGAATAATTTAGGCAAGAAAGCTAAATTATACATAAAGTGTACAGTTAGAAGAAAAAGTTCATGCACAGCCTCGGGCTATAGCCATCCCCTAATGATGTCTGTAGTCAGTGGAAAAGAACTCGTTAGACTGAGAGTAATTTCTCAGGGTTTAAATTTTTTTCTTAAAGCAATAATGTTCTTATAAAAATCTGACAAATAATACACTAAACCAAAAGCCACAAAAGAAAGGCCATTCCTAAAACCACAGCCTTATAACTTTTCATTTCATTTCACTGGAAATCTGGCTTTTCACATACTATATATTCTTGTTGGCTGTCTTCAATGATCTGATTAAATGGGGGAAACGCACATCTTGATATCATCCAGCTCCTACTTTGTTTAATCAGAGACCTAAAGTTTGCAGGGAGTTAAAATAAATGCTATACAGCTCTCTGAGCGAAACCGAAATCTGCTGTGAAAGAAGGTTACTTTTACACTCAGCACACAGTCATTTTTGCTAGTGGTTGCAACTTGCTCCATTATTGTGTTTAAGGAGCAACTCATACCATTAAACATTTACGGCCCGATTTGCTAAAGGTTTACATGCCCTTTGAACTTGACTAGAGAAAACGTGCATGCCAAAATGGACCAGGTTACCAACACTTAATAAACTGCTTCACCTCTGATCTCACATCTCTTCTCTCCCTACCTCAAGATCAGATGCTGCAGAGAGTGGAGTTCCTGACAGCAGCAAACTTGGTTTGAGCCATGCCATGAGCATTAGTAAGAACAAGAAGTCATTGTATGGAAATTGGCTAATATGAAGTTTGTTGATCAGACTTACCATCTTTTGATCAAAGTACCTCAACTAGATCAGAGCGACAAGGAATTTTATTCAAATTACTCCTTAGAATCCTTTGCATAAAATGAATAACTTTCTATAATATTAATGGTTTTACATCACTTTATACTTGTATTATTCTGTCACATTAGTTCAACATTACTACCATGTACAGTGGTTTAGCATTAATGTGATCAGAAGAGAAATTACACGTGCACTTTCATATTGTTATATTGAAATCAAGGTCTTCTATGACACTAATACGAAGCAAACCTCAATAAAATATAGACTTTGTAATATAAAGACATTTTTATATCACGTTGGAGCAAGAACACGTATTATTTCTTCTCAAAATCACTTGCAGCACGGCACCCAAGCAAGGCGGGGGGGAACGGTGCTTTGTCAACCCGAGCGCAGCCCTTCACTGCCCGTGAAGGGATCCCGCTCCGCAGGAGACCCGCGCTGCCTCCCAGGCTCTGCGGGTTACGCGTGCTCCCCAAAAACCATGCTCAACAGAGCAAAGTGGTGAAGCCCAGTTCCCTTGAGGCAGATGCATTACCGCCTCCCAATTTTCAGCAGTAGCATTGGCCACTGAATAGTCACTAAGTTTCCATGGCTCTCTAGCAATCCTCTCCCATTTGATAACAGGACCTGGACCAGAAGGACTGGAAGGTCCTCTACGACCTGCCTCCCTCCTCTACGGCACATGGTACAGCTCAGAAGCAGCAAGCTTGGAGTAACACAGGAGGGACGGGCTTTTGGTCCTCTTGGGACATCTCCTCCAGCAGGTTTGGGACAGAAAAGCCAGGGCACCCGGACTGCAAAAATAAAGTGGCAGAACCAACACACTTGCCTCCCCTTCTGCCTTACACGCTATAGCTGGAGGACAAGGACATACAGATGGTTTAGGGAAAGACAGAGCACAAAGTACTCGGCTAATGGGTGGGTGGAAGACGGGGACTAGTGCTCACAGACGTAGCTGGGACAGAGTCAAAAAGAATACAGGCTTCATAGCCAGCGCTGAGACAACCCCGACCTCTCCTGTACCCAACAACAGCTAGATGCAATAGAGAGCAGCGCACAGCAATTCCCCATTCGAGTTAAGCTTTTGGGGATGTCTCCCATTACAAGTAGAAAACTTTACTGCTCAAGACAATCCTCTTGGCTTATTTTATTTACCTTTCTGGAGGATGAGGATGAATACACTGTAGAGCAGATGAGTTAATGAAAAACAAAACAAGAAAAGCAGAACAGATGACTTCCAAGTCCCAACCATTTCCCTTCCACCGAGCATAAGAGGTATGTCCTCACCAGCTCTACCCCCGGCTCATGCGACAGTAAAGAGCTCTCTCCAAAGACACACTGCCAAAGAATCATTAACTCCACTCTATGAAAACAGATAACGCACACCGAAAGCACCCAGTGACTCAGGCAGAGAGTGCATCTAACGAAGTGCCCCTGTGTGAGGACAGTCAGTGCTGGATCTCTGAACCCACCATTCAGCACACTAACAACCTCCTCCTCCCCAGAAACTGCTGTATTAGGTAGGTGTTGACTTCAACTTCACCACATAGCTGAGACAAGCACCACTTATCCCTCCTTCAACCTTAATCCCACAACGCTATCCTAAAGCCAAGATCTCATTGCTATGCTTTTTCCTCTTTGGTAAAACAGAGAAGAAACTCTCATTACGGTCATCACTAAATATATTTCCTCTATTTACTCTATTTCCTCTTATGCTAAAAACCACTACCACCTCTCCGCAGTTTCTCTCGCAGAAATCCTTGCAGAACTAAAGGCAACAGGACTGGAATCTCCCAGTCTTAAGTGAGAGAATGGTTTTAAACCTGGAAGCCAGCAATCAGCAGTAACGTCTCTACAGAAAGCAACAGAAAACCATATTAACTTTTTAATTTATTTTTTATTTATTTATTAATTTTTAAAAAATTTCATTTACTTTTAAGCGATAGCAGCCCCCTCCTTCCAAAGTCCAGTTGATCCATGTCCGACTGGTTCACCACTGCCTTTAAAAGAAGCCCCTCTGCTCGCCCTCAAAGGCACAGTCATCGGCTCTACACACTAATGGCCTTCCGCCTTCGCACAGCCACCGCATGGAGTTCCCTCCCGAGAGTTTTCCTCCTGGCTCTTTGCCACGCCGTCATCGCCAGGAGATCCCAGCAGAGCAATGCTGCTCAGGAGCTCTGAGCTTTGCACATATTTCAGTCACTGAAGCTTTCCAGGCAATGGCAGGGTAGGGAAGCATTTCTTTTTTTAAACACAAGGTCACATTTATAGTTGCTGGTTTGTTCATTCATGTGGCCACTGAAAATCCTACAGACTGTCTCAGCCAGCAGCAGCAGACCCACTTGGCCGTAGGAGGTCATCCTGGCCGGGGCAGGCTGAGTGCACGCCGAGGTGAACGGCAACCGTCATAGTACACTTCAACAGCCTCAGGCCCTATTCCTGTAGTCCTTTTCTGTGTGCCTATAGCCAAAACCGCTTCTCCCTTTGGGCTGATTTGATGCTCAGCTTTTGCCTGCACATGCCTCTTTCTCTCAAGGGATTTCAGGTCAAGGTTTCCATCGGCTCTTGAGCAGGATTGCCGCAACGCCTGAACAGTGTCCCTGGTCACGCAGTGACACCGCCACTGCCCATCGAGCGGTGAAGGAGGCAGCACGGGGACTTTGCTGCCTAATCCCACCTGCCGTATCAGGAGAGATCACGGCAAGACAGAAAGAACTACAAGGAGGACCCACACTTTAGTCCCACTTAAGCATGTAGATATAGAGACTGATCAGACTCGATTCCCTAACCATACCCATCATGATCGTTTGCTGTCATCCAGGAAAGCTGCGCTTCCTTTTCCTCCTAACTGTCCCCAGAGTAAAACACTTTATCCAGAAGCACAAACACTTGCTCATCAAGCTGGATTTTTCTCTAATGCCAGAATTTGTACAAAATAAAATACACTAACTTAAGGGAAACGGTGAGGTTGAGCTCTATAATGATGGCGACAGGACAACAGCCTTATCCAGAAGGCTTCAAAGTCTCCCAAAAATAGGAGAGAATTTGCTAAAGGTATCATCTCCGGATCCTGAGTACTTACTAAATATTCAATAGCAGTGCTGCCCAGTACGAGGTGTTTGTGGACAACAGCTTGTTGTAAGCAAGTGTTTTGCTAGACCTAAAGGTGACACTCCAGCAACCAAACACCTAGATGTTGATCAAGTTGGGCGGATCAAAGTATCAACCATCGAAAGTTGGAAGATGCTTCTGACACGCGTGGAAGTATTTCTGCACCCACTGAGCAGCGTTGCAGCTGCTTCTGCCCTCGCATCCCTCACCCACCCCCAGCACTGCAGAAAACAGATTTTTGCAAGCATGGTGTGCTCAACCCCTTCGTCTAGGTAGGACGAGCAGGGGAATGGGCAGAGCCTTTGGTATTCCAGCTGTGGAGCTGCTGGGGACACGTGCCACACCAAACCACTGCAGACTACTGCCTCCGCTCTCTCTGCCGAGACTGTGGTGGTACAAGGAGCCAGGATTGACCAACCGCAGTTTGTCAGGGCTAAATCTGAAATTAGCCTCAAGATAGAGTTTCTTCTGGAAATCATGTTTATTCCAAATAGCACTTTGAGTATACACATGGGAAGGGAACTTTATTCAAGATGAAATTTGAATTTATTATGTTTTTAAACCTCCAAAGGCTCCATTTTGGCATTTAAAAGTGTGACCAGATTTTCTGAGTGATGGGAACTCTTGCTGCTGAGGATGCTTTGGAAATCTGACTGCTGCCATTTAAGAGCCTTTACAATTTTCTCCCCAATTATGGCTGCTGAACATTGAAAAAAAAGTCTTCTGAAATTTTTAAAACGTGCTCTTAATTATGTAAGTCTTTAAATTGCTCTTCTCTGTTATAAAATTAACAGCTCATCTTGAAAAGAGGGAAAAAAAAAATGGTATTCATCTTTATTTAGATGCTGACGCAAATGAGAGGCAAACTGTTAAGCACATTCAGGCTGGGCCTCAGTAAGCAAGCACCAGACCACAAAGCCATCGATTATGCAGCCATGAGGGACCAACATGCTCCGCTGGTGCAGACCACAGTGCTTTGAGAGTTGATTCCTGGGAAAGATCTCTCTTGGAAAAACTTGACATCTCCTTTTGAACATTTTTCATGATGAAGAACGTGTTGCCTTTCCCCCTCAGCCCTTGGGAAGTTCGTGATCTTCCTGCTGCTAACGTTTTGAGTCTGAACTGATCTAGCTCCACCAAACGTGGCTTGGGCGTGGGGGGACAGAGTGGGGACAGAGCTGCCTTGTGCTAGGGCTGGAGGACAGGCTGGGGAGTCTCTCGAAACCCCTTCTGGGGACTACACTGGGATCTGGTAGGTTTAACATGATCCTTGTGTTCCCCACGCATGTTCTCCCAGAAGGTGATCAAGTCCCCCATAACCTTCAAGTTAACCAGACTGGGTTTCCTAAGCTTTTCACAGTAAATCAGGTTTTCCAATCCTTTAGTTATTCTTGTGGGTTCTCTCCTGCTCACTCCTCTACGCTTTTGAAGCCCATGCACCAGAACTGTTGAAATCCTGACAGTTGCTCATCCCAAATCAAAGAGCTTTGGCATTTATTTGCTTACTCGGACACCATTTCCATCAGCCTTTATGACTTTTGGACCTTTACACACCAAAACCTCCCCACTTAGCACACAAGTAGATCTGTTCAGCAATCAGCATAGGAAGAGATCTGCAAGACCGATAACCTTACATACAGGTATCAAACTCTACCATGGAGGTTTTTACTCAGGATTATGTTTCTCAGTAAAGTCCTCGCAGTGACATTGCACAGCCTTACTCGTTACAGGGACGGGAAAYGTCTGTGCTCCAGCAAGCCATAGACTGAAAAGCAGGAGGCGGCTAATGCTGCAGGATCGACACCATAAGCAACCTTATAGGTCCTGCAACACTGCAGGCAACCACCTCAAAATCTCAATCTCTCACTTGAAATCAATTTAGCTTTCTAATTTTTTTTTTTTTTTTTTTTTTTTTTAATTCCAATTATTCCTGCAGGAAGGCTGCTCCAGTCTCACCCTTCAGATGGTTAGGCACCTTTTTCTCATCTCCAGCCTAAATGTATTCATGGCCAACGTACAGCCATTTGTTCTCATTTATAGCCATTTGTCCCTGTTCTGATGCAGTGTTACAGGGTAGCGTTTGCCTGCCACAAAGGACGCCGAGGACATTGGGATTCTCGCCATTGACTCCCAAGGCTCTGGAATAG
The DNA here is from genome assembly GCA_035582835.1 of Phoebastria nigripes. Taxonomy (NCBI): domain Eukaryota; kingdom Metazoa; phylum Chordata; class Aves; order Procellariiformes; family Diomedeidae; genus Phoebastria; species Phoebastria nigripes. Next base: position 1,092,138 of record JAYKAV010000123.1, read on the forward strand.
GTCACTGCGGAAGGGGTGGTGGGGGAGAGAAGGGATAATCTTCATCTAGAATACAGAAATATGAGAATAATCATATTCAAGAAGCTACTTTAGTCTGATTTGTTTATACATTATCTGAGCGTTTTATTTTATTATGCATTTTAATAATGCAAGGGCTTAAAAGCTGGAAATGAGCATATTCCATGAGCTCAATATATTTCAGTTTGTACATCATCAATTGTTTTTCCTTGCGATTATGCAGTTTTACTTTATCATCCCTTTGATAACAATTTCTGCATAAAATCTGACTTTATATTTCATTTTTCCCCGTCTGTTATCTTAGCAAAATATATCCAAAACACCCTTTGTACTGCTGTACTAATATAACAGATCAGGAGAAGCTGTGGCATAAGAAATCAAAACCATAATAATGTCTTTGGGTTTTGCATTTTAAATACTGCATTCATTGTTGCACTGAGGTTTGAGATCCCCTTTCAGACATTACTGAGATTACCTTTGGTAATGCCTATTTCATTGTACTTTGATATAAAATAATGTATGTCATAAATCATCTAAGTGACTGTCATTAGAGTGAAAAGCACCTACTTATGATATGTAACAATTTGCTTTTCTAATTTGAAGAGGATTGAGGTATTTTAATTATATAAGGTCTAAAGCCCTTGTGGATGAAATTACAGTTCAATGTAAAATCACTTTCCGCACAGAGCTGTAAGTTAGGAAATGATAACAGCTATACTCATCAATTTGTACTTTTTGGGGTGGACTAAATACAGGAACAAATGGAAACATTTTTAATGGGCAAAGATCCATAATTTCAAAGTAACCAAAAACCCAAGACAACTCTTCTTGTTTTTAACTTAAAAAACAAACAAACAAACAAAAAAACAAAAACAAAAACAAAAACCCCAAAACCAACCAAAACTCTTAACATAGTAGACAAAAATCACCTTTACAGATTACAAGCAGACATTCTTTCAATGTAAAGAAACACTGAAAATTTGAGTTGTAGGAACTTCATGGAAGTACAGGCGGGGTTGGACAGAGACAGGTATTTAAAATTATTGGTGTGCTTCACATTTTCAAGATTGCTTCCATTTGGAAGTGAAATGGGGGTTCGGAGCTTTTCTGTGCAGAACAATTTAAAATTATTGGAGCACTTTGCTTTAAAGGTGATCAGGGCTCTGAACGTGTACATTGTAGAGAGATTTAAAATTATGAGAGCTCTTCAAATTGTTTAAAACATTGATTTTTTTTATAAAATTGATTTTTCAACGTTTTATTTCTTCAGTGGCTGGGTAATTACAGTAGACGAGAAGCTGAGGTGCTTCTGTCTGAAACCAGGACTTGCTTTCAGCCTCCCTTCCTTCTCATTCTCTCTCTTCTCTCCCCCTCCCTTCTCTCTTAATAAGTTTTCTGGTTTCCCTCGCTGCTGGGACAGACACATCACGCTTTGTTCTTGCTCATAAATCTCTCTCTGACCAAGGAACCAGGAAGTTATTAGGGGTGAGGAGAAGGTCAGGTTGAAAATTCAGTTTGATCAGACCTGTTCTGGCAAAATAGCACTATACCCACCTCGGAAAGTAACGCCAAACACAACCAGGATCGGACTTTTAATCAGCGTTTCATCCGGAAGCACCCTTTGATACGTCTCACAACGGAGGACTCCAAGGGATTAAGGAGTAACCATTAGTTGGGATTTAGTTACATGCGCTTACAGACGCACAAGCACGGCTTTCCCCCAAATCCCTTTTTCTCTTGCTAAACATGAAGAACAATACAGAAAACCCTACCGATTCATTAAGCAGATTTAGGTGTGCAGTATTTAAGAGAGAAAGATACTTTTCCCCCAAAGATTTGGGCTCAGTCGGACATGGGGAGGATAAATACAACATTTGAATTCTTTCTCATATTTATGGATTGAGATTTTTTTTTTTTTTTTTAAATAGAAATACAAGTACTAAGCCTCCAGACTAAAGAAGGCTTCTAATATAGACTATATTTAGGATGCCATGGATGTGTTGGGGCAGAACAGGCTTATATCAACTGTATCTTAGCTCGTGTAAAGCAGCAAAGCTCAGTGGGGACCAGTGGAACTAGAAGGCTTCACTCTGCTAAAGATTCCTCTATACAGATCAGTCTAAGTCAAAGTATGACTGTTTGACTGGCAATAACGAGTACCTACTCGCACAAGTAATCCTAAGGAATCTACGTAACTTAAAAGTCTGCAATTTGCCTTAGTGCTATCATTCTCAGAAAAAAAACCCACTTCAGTGATTCTCCAGAAAATACATCAGTGCATCTCAACAGAGAAGGGATGGAGCATTAATTTAAATGAATAATAAATAAATAACTTTTTAGGAAACACTTTCATGGATATATTTTTATATAAATACACACACACATTAAGTTGGTTGGTAATTTCTCCTAGTCCAGAAGATCCTCCATTTGCCTGTTTTTAAAATAAAACTATTTTGCCAAGGTTTGAAGCAGAGCTTTATGTATTTTGTAAGAGGCCATATCAAAGTAAAATGAACATATTACTGAATTTTTGTCAGTTTGAAATAACACCTGCCACACACAAGGTCTTTAGCCTTTCATGCACATCATAACTTCAGTCTAAATTTAAAGGAACAGGGAAAGCAATAGAGCAAAGCTACCCAGATGTTGTACGGTCTGTGCAATTGTAAATTTAAAAGTACCAGCTTTCCATCCAGATTTTAATGCACCAGAAACAATATGAAAATTCCAAGCCACACTGGATTATTGAAATGTCTGGCCATTTTGAAATGAATTTTGGAACAGATGTACAGAGGTAGGCAATAAAGCTGTGATAATAAGGAACATTTCTACATCATCTCACAAAACTACTAATCTATAATGAGGACCAAAACTGTTCATGAGAGAGGGTGGTTTTCATTATTTTTTTTTTTTTTTTTTCTTCCCCCGGCTCCAGTTCGAGTATTCCAGTTCCTTTACTCGGTTGTTAGATTTTGGTATTGTTGTAAAGCATTTGGTAGCTATCTGACATTATCACTTCTAACCCACAGCACAGGCAAGTGACTAAGTAACTTCATTTCTTCTTCTTCTTCATTGAAGGCAAACAGCACAGAAGGAGAGCAGCTTAACTAATTTATTGTGCCTTATCTTATTACAATTAACATCAAAAATCTGTGCTCTTCGACAGTGGTTACTGACTTTAGACATCTCCTTTGGGGTACTCAAATTCAGACATCACAAGAGGCTCTGATTTTAAGACAATGCAGAACATCTGCACCCCAGAACAAATGGCCAGCAAAGCAAAGCTGGGTACCCCGAAACCTAAAACCCCCAAAACCCAGCTGCTCTGAAGTTTCTGCTGTTAACACAGAATAACGTCGCAAAAGAAAGAAATTATTACACTCTTGGGTGGATAAGATGGCCTCTAGACATCAGGTAGGCAAGGTAGAGTAAATCCTTCATTAGACCAAGCAGAAAAGATGGAGAGAGCAGGCAAGCTTTAAGCTCCCAACTGCTTCTGCCAGTCAGCCGAAAGCAAAGGTGGTGCCTTCTTTTAAGCTTTCAGGTGGCCTGCAGAAGGGCTTATGTGCCTGAAAGCTTGTCTAATGTTACTAATAGATAGCCAACTAAATTACTTTGTCTACTAAAAGATATCATCACTTCCAACAAACCTCGTCATGCTGACACAAAGCAGATTAGTCAGGCAAGTTGGGTGCTGCGCCAGATTAGGCTGCATACCAAAGGCTTGAGTTTACACATATTACTCACTACATTTTTCAGCCTATCTGTTCAGTTCATCCTGTTCTGAAAAAAGCACAGACACGCATTAATCTGGGTCACTCTTAATTTCAAGGTTGCTAGATTTAAGCCATGGGGTTTTTTTTCCATCAGGGACATGAAATTTTGGTCTGGATCCGAACATCCCCAAGCTGCGCAGAGCCATCTCACTTTTCCACGGCACAAAGAAGGAGCAAGAGACTGAGGGAGGAGGGAGTAACATCTAGTTCCAATGAAAGAGCAATGCTATCTTTATTTAGGTGAGTTATCCCCTGGAGTTTGGCCAGCTCCCTGAAGCATTAACCTGAACGCAGGTGACTGACAGCGCTGGCCTGACAGTCAACAGATACTCAGCTTTTAAATCTCTGCCAAAAACTGGCAATCAGGCAGCTGGAGAGCAACTACTGGGCTGCTTTGGGGAAAGCCACCGACTTCTGAATCGCCATTTCCCACTCTTCTTCCCTTTTCCTTGGAAGTTTCCTGTCCAAAAACCTGCTTAATGCTTATGAAACAGGACAGGAACACAACTCAAGATAATTTTGCTTTGGTATGCACCTGCCCATTCACTCCAACCCCACCCAACAACTGCGGAGTTTTAGATGCTTTTCGGCTTTGTTTTTGCTTCAGGTATATGTACAACACTCCCTGTGCCTTGCGCAGGTCACCGGAGGATGAGAGAATGTCACAGAACGAGTTTGCTGTTTTCTTAACCTGAAGAAAGGCCTTACTTAGCGCACTCTTTCACACCCACATATGTCTCTGAGATAGCACATATTTCTCCTTGAACAAGTTTGTATGGTTGAAAGTATGGGGGAAGGGGGAAAAAAAACCCTGCCGAGCAGAAATTTTCATCTGACCTGTGCAGTTTAATGGGCTGGGGGAAGCGAGAGTGGGAAAGAGGAGAGCAGCGAAGAGGAGGTGTCCAAGAACGTCAGAAGCGGTGCCGATATCACAGCCACGTTGGCTGCAGCTCCAGCTTCCCACGATGGCACTTCTCTAATAGCACAGCTGGCCTCCGCGCCTCAAGCCAAGGATCCTGAGCGATAACCACGGCGGCAGTCACGCCAAGCGCTGCGGCGACAAGTGTGAGATATATCGCAAAGGTGCAGGAAGGCAGCAACGTGGCACTTCTTGACGCGACACCTAATGGGTCAGCCTGATGCGAGACTGCTCCGTATCCATTTGGCCACATCTCCCTACCTTTGGTGTGAAATCATCATTTTCTAGTTAGTCACACTAGTGTTCCAGCTCCATGTTCCAGCAGAGTGAAGAAAGGTTTAATTTAATAGCAAAATAGTTAAAGGTCTAAGTGCTACGATTACGTATAAGACAACAACTTGGAAAGTTAACAACAGCCTTGTAATTAGGGATCTGAGACATCACAAAGTTCAGGCTTGAATCCATGTTCTGCCACAGTTTTTCTGTATTATTTTTGGACAGTCTTAGTTCTGTATGATTCAGTTCCCCATCTGTAAAATAAATGCTTCTTTCCTTTCTTCGCATCTTGAATTACATGCATTTACTGTACTGAAATCCATGGAGCCCAGATCTCATCCGGGACTTTGAAGAATTGTATAAAAGAAAGCACTACGATTACTTGGACACACAGAGGCGCGTGCATGCACAATGAACCATTCAAACGACTGCTCCAAATTCACTCACTACTTCCAAAATGCAGAAGAAAGAATGCTCTCCTCTTTCTCTTAGGCTGTCCCAAGCAGTAGACTGCGTGTCCGCACTTCAGACATAAAAGCCAGGACGACACTTGAGTATGTAAAGAAAACAGAGTATTTCCAAGGATGGTGAAAGTTTGGGCGATTTACAAGTTTTCATATGTTTAAATGCGTTAAACTAAGGAATATTAATTAGCATTTACCTTACAACAACTGCAAACTGTCCCCCAGCTTTCTCTTTCAAAACACTATGTTGCATTTCCCGGGTGTGCGCTGCTGGAGCGGATTCTAACTTTAGCAGTGCCTCATGTCAGAGGGGAAGAAGCTAATTGTGGGGTCCCCCATCCCACCTGCCTATCGTACACAGCCTTTTAGTTTTACGCAGAGGTAACAGCTGCAGAAGGGAAGTGATAAGAGAACAAGAGGGTCTGATATAGTGCTCTAATTGTGTTTAATACAGCAAAAATGTATGTTCTTAAATTGTCATATAATTTTATTTCATAAATCAGAAAAATCAAAGATTACTGCAGACACCACACAAACATTGACCCCTCAAACTCACGGAGCATCGGCCAGAATACATAGCCCGTGGTGCACATCTCCAACTTTTGACTCAAAGCACAATTTTATCTAAGGCTGAAAGAATACCTAAACCATGCAGCACAAGGAGCATTCATTTGTGAATAGGGATGGATTCTTTGTCAACCCATCACAGAGAATCAGAATACTTTGCCCAACAAACATCAAAACAAAGCTTTTTGACTGAAACAGTTTACCAAATTCAACATAAATTTGACAGGAAAAAATATCGCCAAGCTCTAGTCTGAGATCCTCTTTGGAACTTAATAACACGATTGGGAACAAAGCTTCATAGAAAACAGTCTTGCATTTGGAAAGCAGGTATCCACGTGTGCACACCTGAGCTGCTCTCAGAGTGTCCCGATCCTGACCTATCTACTCATAGACAGTCTAGAAATAATAAAAATAATTACCTGCAAAGATTGGAACAGTAGTATAAATATTTAATCGGGTAACTGCTGCCTCTGGATACTATTCTGAGTACTGTACTGATTGCTCTCAAATCACAAGACCGAAAAAGACCTCAAGAAGTCCTCTAACGCACCCTTCCCCAGTCATCCCGCAAGACAGGGGTGACTATATTAATTTCATTGCTGATAAATGTTTTTCGAACCTGTTCCTACTGACCACCAACAACAGAAACTTCATGGCTGCACCAGGCAATCTACTCTAGTCCATTGCTATCACTCTTTCTGGAGAAGTTTTCCTAGCATCTAATCTGGAACTATTCTGCTGTGATTTTGACCCCAACACAAACTTGGTAAAACAGGTAATTAATTTTTCTGAATGCCGTTAATGTACTGAAAAATATCTATGGCTAACTGCAGATAGTGTCTCTTAGAAGACAAGAGAACTTTAGTTTTTCCAGTTCCTCCTCATAAGCCATCTTTCCCAGACCTTTGATTATTCTCAGTGTTATCCTCTGGACTCTTTCCAACTGACCCACATTCTTTGAAGAATAGTAGCAAACCTAGTTGAGACCTTATCAGTGCCAAGTAGTACATATGGTGTCTTGAGAGGTAGTTCCTAGCGCAAGGACTGCCTTTCTTTGCAATACCATGAGGTGTTTGGTTTTTTTTTTTTTTTTTTTTTTTTAAATCTGCAT